>OZ024716.1:3952303-3974154 GCA_964016945.1 Microplitis deprimator | reverse complement strand
CGAAAATTTTCAAAATTTTGAGTTTCTGGAGATAGATAAAAGAAAAGGAAGAGAAAAAAAAAGTGAGTTTTTTTTCAACATTTCCAGAAATTTTTAATTAGCTGAAGAAGTAATTTTTAAGTTCTAACTTGGTTTTTGCAATTTTTTTTTTTTTTTTTTTTTTTTTTAATAATTTTTTTCGTTTTGACAAAAATTTCCGAAATTTAGAGTTTCCGACAACAACAAAAACAAAACAAAAATTTCTAATTATTTAGGTTCCTGAAATCATACGTTGTATTGGGTTCTGAAATTTACCCTTGGCCTTGGATCCTTCGTGCGAAAACCTACGTTGCATAGAGAAATTTTGAATTTTTCTAAGTCACTAGAAAATTCTGTTTCATTATTTCGTAATTCGAAAGTATAATCTTTTATTTACCGGGGTATCCTTATTATGTCTTCCCTTCATAATTTTATTCACGTTAGAATAATATTATTTTTCCTCTCACTTACTCCAGTGTACGAAAAAAAACTTGTGCTTAGATCGTGGACGCATTGTGCTCCATGATTTTATCAACATTCTTATGGATCTAATTACTCCTCTTACGATGCACATAAGTCATTCGTCTCGGAGATTTTATGAGAGAAGGTGTCTCTAATTGTTATTTATAAAATATTCAGACTGCAGTGACGTTGTATTACCCGTGAAATTTATTATTTTAAGGTTTTTAGTGTAATTAAAACCCAGTGAGAATTCAGTGGAAAAACAAAATTTATTGTAAGTTGTGAATAACTTGTTAGTGTTGTGTAAAACAGAAAGAAAAAAAAATTTAATCATGCAACGTGGTTTGCTATTGGAGCTCCTTCGGCCGATACCGGGATTTTGGATTACCCCAAAGGATCCTATTTGGCATTTTTGTGAATCTAGGATTCATGGGTATTGGGTGTGGGAAGTTGCTCCCTCTGAGCCACCGCTTGATTATTGGGGCAACACCTGCCGTAATTTTTTGGAGGTAAGATTAGTAACATTATTTCGTTCTCAATAATTTTCCTCTTACTTTTCTTTTCTCTAACTCAAATTTTGGAAGTTAAATATTTGTGCTCGTGCTGGACAACCATACATACATAAATAGATATAATATTTACAAATATTTATATAATATTGTTATTGAAATTTTCAAAGCAAATTGTTAATTTTCAATTACTTTGAGAATTTGATTATTTGGAAATCTTTCCAATTTACTGTTAGGAACTCTCAAAACTTACTTTTGGGAAAAAGAAAAATTCTTTGTTTTTCAACCTTTTCGAAATTCTTAGTTTTGAAAGTTACATTACTATTCTTGACAAAAATTTTTTTTTTTTAAATTTTTTTTTTTTTTTTTTTTTGAACGTAATTCTTATTTTTGAAAGATTTTTGACAATTTTATTTCGAAAACTTGAACTATTATTACTTTGAAAAAGTTTCAAAAAATTTTTATTTTTGAAAATTTGATTATTTTTTTGAAAAATTTTCAAACCTTTTATTTTTAGAAACTTAAATTATTCTTTTTGAAAAATTTTCAAAAATTTATATTTTTTTGAAAACTTGAATTTTTTTTGGAAAACTTTCAAAAAAATTTTCTTTTTGAAAATTTGATTATTTTTTGAAAAATTTTCAAACTTTTTATTTTTAAAACTTAAATTATTCTTTTTGAAAAATTTTCAAAAATTTATATTTTTGAAAACTTGACTTTTTATTTTTTGGAAAACTTTCAAAAAATTTTATTTTTGAAAATTTGATTATTTTTTGAAAAATTTTCAACCTTTTTATTTTTAAAAACTTAGATTATTCTTTTTGAAAAATTTTCAAAAATTTATATTTTTGAAAACGAATCTTTATTTTTTTTTTTTTTTTTTTTTTTGAAAATTTAATTTCTTATTTTATTATTTTTGATTTCCCCTCTAGTATCTTCTTTGCTGTTCAGTCGACGAGTATGATGGTCTTCTCCGCACTTGACCATTCGATCTGGCACTGAAGATAGTACCGCTACGGGAGAGGGTCTTTCGGGCCCGCGCCCTTCGGTTTTTAAATGACCGTCTGCAGCACAGCGCCGCTCCGTTTTTTGTTTGGCGGCTTTATGATTTTCGGCCATTAAGGACTGCCAATCTCATCTTCCAGGAGGTTGGAGTTTTGTACTTGCACCGCTTGTTTTTACGTGCGCAGGGTGTCATTTTTTCTTGAACCCCCAAATAAAGGTTAATTCTCAGTATAGAGAAAGAGAAAAAAAAATTTATGTTTTCTTTTGTTTTTTTTTTTTTTTTTTTTTTTTTTTTTTTTTTTTATATTTTCCTCTTCCGGCTCTTGAGGCTCTCGTCTTTAATTGTGTACTACCTGATGGGCAGCTACAATATTAAGGTCAGGTCTTATGAGTTGGAAAATGATTTTAATTTTTAGGAGTTTTGTCTATTTTTAAGGTGAGTGAAAATTGTATACTTTTTATCATGTTGTTATGATTATTATTGTTTGTCGTTGCCGTTGTTTGTTTCTCTGTATTTATCTATATTTCATAAGCAGCCAAGCGGATGCCTCTCTTCTGTGGTGTACGTGGAAGTGTGGCTCGTTGTGGGGACGTTTGTTTCCCGAGTTCAATATCGGGCGAGAACGTCACCCTTTTTGGCTGCTGATTCGCCAGGCTCAGTTCGTTAGTTCGTGCTGCTGGAACAGGAGAATCCTGCGTGAGCGGTGCGTTCGTCTGAGTCCCAACGCTCACTTCGTAGCTGGTCGAGAGCGATGCACCGCTCTTTTTTGAACACTGGGAGTCGTCTTTGAATTCTGGCGGAGGTTCGACGATCGTAGAGGTAAGTTCAAACCCAATATTATCTTCTCCAAGATTCTTTTTTTTATTTTGGTTTTCTTTGTAGGTTTTGTTTATGTTGAAGTTTTTCCATCGTTTTTGCCAAGGTTTGAAATTGAAAAGATGATATTGTCTGCAGGTGTGGATTATTATACCAATACACAATAATGTGAGTAACACTATTAATCCTGTGTTTGTGATCGTGATTGTTTTATGAGTGTTTTCCCCTTGTCTATGCAACCCTATTTCTTTTATGCGATGGAGGCTTCCTTTTAAGCTGTCGCCCCATGGCGATTGTAAGCTCGGTTCATCCATTTGTAGCTTTTCGATCACCATGGAGATGTTTGCCGCGTTATCCTCTATTGTTAATTCGTCATTGTGGTTCTGCCAATTCGTGACTGGAAAGCTGGTGTTGATACTCGTAGTGATTTCTTCTTCTACTCCTTTGATGTATGAGAATTTGTTTTTCAGTGAGCATCCTGGGCTTAAGGACATCAACCCCGAGCTGTTTAGTGCGTATTCCAGCCGGATTTTTTGCCCGCATTTTAAAATCATCTTCTCTTGTTCGCAGACTGAATATAGCCAGGTGTTAGCCTGGTGCAGTTTAACGAACTGAGTTTCACAGGTTGGCAATATCCTCACGTCGCATGATTCCATGACGTTTAGCGAAGTTTTTATGAATAAGCGTGGTTCACAGTCCAAAGTGTCACTAACTTTGTGGATGGGCAGGTCGGGTCGGCATGTCAACTCGTCTGCTATTTCCTTGCATGATTTTATGAAATCCTCTTCAGCAAGGAAGTAATGATCTGTCTCCGAGTCGACTGCCAAAAATTTTGTTTTTGGTCGAATCAGTACGCTTCTTATGATACCGCTGATATTTTGAGGCGTTCTCGTGGGAATCATTCTGTACGATTCGAACGTGTTCTTGTTCAGCAGAGGTATAGTGATTATAGTCAGAAAAACATCTTTTGACCTTGCGGCTTCTACCTTGGCTACTGCACTGAGTGCTTGAAGATTTATATGGTCCAGAGGTTGTGGTGGATTTAGCTCTGGGAATTGTTGTAAGACCTCCTTTAGAGCTTTAGTTAGTTGTTCTGGAGATAGTATTCCCCCTGGGATAATTCCTCTTTTTGAGTCATGGATAGCTTCTTCAGCTTCCTTCAAGTAACGAATTTGAGCGACCAACCGATTTTCTCTTGTCTCCGAAAGCTTCATTAAGTGTTGGCGGAATTCCATTTTTCTCTCTGACTGATAATTAGAGTTGGCAAACTCGTTTACTTTATTGTTCAATAGTTTTACTGTAAGATCCGTTTTCTGCTCATGTGACAAGATTCTGTTTATCTCAGCCTTGATTATATGCGTGTTCTCGCCTATCAAGTGTGTTATCTCCGCTTGATCTTTAAACAATCTATCTATTTCCTTTGAGATATGTTCTTGGTCGTCCATATTCATGAGGCCAAAAACTTCCCTTGCTGCTTTGCCGATGAACCCAAACCACGGAGCTCTGGTCATACGCTGGTCTACTTGTGAGATTTTTGTACTTTCAAGGTTTTGTTTCAATCTGTTAACAATATCTAGTTTATCTTGGCTTAATTGAGACAAGGTCTCGTATTTCATGTATGTCAGGCATTCTTGACTGGATAAATATTTCATACAAGTGACCCTGGTTTCCTTGTTATCTTCTATTCGATGTGAAGCTAGATTGACCAGGGCGCCCACGTCGATTGCTGATATTACTTTCCATTCTCGTTCCACCAGATGTATTTTTTTGAATTTATCGAATGTTAATCCTGGATTGAATTTGTTTGGTGAAATGGTCAGGAACTCTGCTACTGCACCTTTAATGAGCCACTGTAGTAAGAGGCTTTTGAGGATCCACATGGTCTTACAAGTTGTCTGAAACAAAAACTTTTGACAAGATTATTTCTATTACTCTAGTGCAGGTTTTAATTTACTTGGGTGTTTAATTATCTGTTTCCCGTTATGGAGCTCAATAACGAGGTTACCCTTGTCAGTGATCTCAATGACTTCGAAGGGACCCGCGTAATAGTTGTCTAGTTTGTTCTTTCTCGCTTCATTAAGCGAGTAGACAAAATCGCCAACTTTGAAATTTACGGGGTGTAAATACTTATCGCATCTTTGCTTCGAATCGGCCTTGGCTTTGACCAAGTTGTTACGGGCAATATCTCGTGAGGTACTTAATCTGTTAATTAAGTCCACGAAATATTCTGGGTAAGTATCGATCTTTCCATAATCTGGGAATTCTGTTGGGGCACGAGCTCTCTTACCGAAGAGTAGCTCGTAAGGTGTGAATCTTGTACCTACATGGACTGCGGTGTTGTAATTGAACATCGCCATTGGCAAGTATACGTCCCAGTCACGGAATGAGTCAATGAAAACTCGGAGATATTCCACCAGAGACTGATGGCTTCTTTCTAGAGAACCGTTAGACTGAGGATAGTATCCTGAAGTCGTTACTCTACGAATTTTCATAATGCTTGCCAATTTTGCTAGCAGTTTGCTCGTAAACGAGGTCCCACGGTCTGATAGTATGACTCGAGGGCACCCGTAGAGCGATATATAGTTCTGTACTAACGCTTCTGCGATTGTTTGGGCCCGTATATCCGGTAGGGCTACTGCTGCGCAGTGTTTCGTGAAATTGTCTTGAATAGTTAAGATGTGTATATTACCGTTTGGTGTCATAGGTAAAGGACCTACGGTGTCGATCGAGATTTTGTCAAAGGGGTCGAATGGCGTGTCAGTGATGACCATCGGCTGACGCGTTTTGATACGAGATAGTTTCTCCTTTTGACAAACAGCACATCTTTTTATGAATTGATAAATTTGTTCTTTCATCCCAGGCCAATAGAATTTTTCGCGGATGCGCCAGTAAGTCTTGAGGACACCCTTGTGACCTCCAACTAGACTTTCGTGTTTTTCTTTAATTATGTCCAGTCGAGAACTTTCTGGAGGTACTTCAATTTCTCCCTCACAGAGAGTAACATGGACTGGACAGTCGCTAAGTTCTCTTAATAGTAGGGGACGGATGTTCATGTCGCCGTACCCATCGCCATTCTCGGCCATTCGTAGCGAATGTATGTCGTATTTGGCCAAAGCCAGGCGGAAACTCTGAAAGGCGAGAGAAAATCTTTCGCTCTCGATTTTCTCACGGGGAAATTTCCCGACGAAAATGGAAAATACGTAGTTTTTACCAATTTTCGTAACCAGTACATCGCCCTCGTCCGGTTTAGCAGCTTTCAGATTCTCCGGGTTGATGAACTTCAGGTCTCTCAGCAATTTTGCGACGGGAGTCGCTATTTCACAGTCAATGGTGAGAAAGTGTGCTATGTGGTCTCGGGTATAAGTGAGGCCATCGCGACTGCATGAGAGTTTTATGGCACACTCGGGGTTGTCATTCAGCCGAATCTTTCGAGGGCTTGGTGTTGGTAACGACTTGTCTTCCGGAAGGTCATCCGGGTCGATTATCGCAACGCTCGACCGCTGAGGTGTTGTGTGGACCTGAGTGGCTTGTTCTACTGTATTTTTTATATTGATTATTTGATCTTTATTTGACTCAGTACGGACTGGTGGACTTGATCTTTTGTTGGCGATGACAGTGACTGACTCAGGTGACTGCGTTGTTATTGTAGTTTGCTGGGAATCAGAAAAAGGATCGTTTTGAACCAGTATGGTGTTACTTGTGTTTCCAGGTTCAGCAAACGTAACTTGTTTCTTACTGATGTTTGACTTTTCAGTTGACTTTTTTGACGGACTACGATCAGATGACTTAGGTGTTTCGCAAATTTTGCTGGAACTGGCACCTGGGCTATCATCTAAATTTAGAGTGGGACAACCCGACACACGTTGACGCATCTGCGACAGGATGGTCTCGTCTGTAATTGGTCGGAACGGCGTCGACCCTTGATGATTGTTTGTGTCGATGAGCTTTTTTGTTAATGGGTCCCATTTTAAACCTTGAACATTGAGATTTTCTAGCATAGATCTCAATAATGTTGGTGTTTCTGGTGCTAGACGAATTTCTTCATCTCTAGAGGATGGGGTTGAGGCAGCTGTGACTGTTGGAGTGCTGGCTTTTTCTGCCTCCAACTTATTGATATTTTCTTCGGTTTCACTTATTACGCTGGAGCTGTCTGTTTCCTCTTCTACTTCCTCTGCAACGAATTCTTCTACTGCTTCCTCATCCTCTTCCTCGTTATCGTTCGGGTCTTCTTGTTCGCACTCTTCTCTGATCGTATTCTGGAACATGTCTAATGATCGTTCGACCTCTTTAATTGTTTCGTTGTTCAGTGGTAACTTGGAAAAGGGATGGTATCTCCTCGGATCGGGTTCAGTCACGGCTGGAGCTTCCTCCAACTTTTTCGATTTTTCACTACACCATTGATCGAATTTTTGAATAGATTTCCTGAGGCTGGTTCTTGGTGAGTCTTCTTCAGGAATATCTTCGTCAGAAGGGAGGTCTTCTTCGTCCCCCCCGGGAGTTCTTTCGAAGTATTCATTTTCTTCTTCATTATCGTTATTTCCTTCGTTACTTTCGGCACTTGAAGTGTATAAGCTGGCCGGACTTAACTCCCGGATTACCTCTTTTCGCCTTATTGTGATGTTTCGAGCCGGAGGTAAGAACACGTCTTCGTCGTCAGAAGTCAGTTAGGCATCTGGTAGGTCTGCTGAATCTTGGTCGGAATCAACGGACTCTGGTTCTTTATAATTCAACGAAGGTTTGTGCGAACCACGGCGTAATTCTGCTCTTAGTCTAGACGCGATGGTTCCTCTTATCTCCGGAGCACTTTTGACTCTAGGCTTATTCTTTACTCCTAGAGGCCTACCTCTTTTCTTTGGAGGTGGGTTTTGTTCGACCGTAGGTTCTGCATTTATACTGCCTACTGCCGGAAGAAGATATGAGTCCGGCGCAGAATTATTTTTACGTGAGACGGTAGGGGCTGGATCTCGACGTCCCACAGGATTATATGACAGAGCATCGGCATATTGGTCGCCAACGTTTGTACGGATGGCAACTTTAAATTGGAATTCGTTCAATTTTGAACGCCATTTACGTTGACGCTCTGTAAGGTCTTGAGTGTCTCTTAACCACGAGACACACGCTTTTTTTGTATAAACCGTGAACGGTCTTCCGTATAGGTACGGGCGGAACTGCTGGATGGCGTATACGACAGCCAGGCATTCTTTTTCATCTGGAGTGTATCTGGTTTCGGCGTCATGCAGGACCCTAGATGCACAGGATACGATTTTATCGTTTCTCGAGTTATTTGGATCGGATTTATTCGGAGTTTCGTTCGTTAACTCCACTTCTTGGCTAAGGATTCCCGATATCCCCACATCAGAAGAGCTGATGGCCAGGATAAAGGGTTTATTTGCAATTGGGTACGCTAGTGTTGATTTTTTGCATAATGCCGTTTTGATGTCGGTAAAAGCTTTTTCAGCTTCTTGGGACCAGGAGAAGGTCTTGGTTTTACTAGTTAAGTCCGTTAAGGGCTTTGCCCTGACGGCGTAATTTTCGATAAATCGACGATAGTAATTCGCGAGGCCAAGAAATTTTCTCATTTCAGTCTGGTTCCGAGGTCTGGAGGCATCTCTTAGTGCTTGTATTTTTTTCGGGTCAGGTCTTACCCCTTCTCTTGATATGACATGCCCCAGGTAATCTACTTCTGAGCACAAGAATTTACATTTCTCAGGTTGAAGGGTCAATCCGGCGTCACGTAGTACCTGGAACAGTCTACGAATTCGTACGCCATGTTCCTCTAGTGTCTTAGCATGTAGAATAATGTCATCCAAATAGATGAGAATCCACTTCAGTGCACCCAGAGTATTGTACATCATCCGCTGGAAGGTGGCGGGGGCACCCTCCAACCCGAAAGGCATTCGAGCGTATTCAAAGTGCCCGTTTGGGGTGGAGAAGGCCGTCTTGTGCGCATCTGCCGGGTCCATAGGTATTTGATGGAACCCGCTTGCTAGGTCAAATACGCTGAAGAACATAGCATCGCCCAGTTCGTCTAGTAGCCCATTTATCTGAGGAAGTGGATATGCATCTCCGAAAGACACCTTATTTAAGTTACGAAAATCGATAACCATACGCCACTTCTTGTTGCCCTGTGCATCTGCCTTTTTAGGCACGATCCATACAGGAGAATTATATGGCGATTTCGAATTTCGTATGATACCCTGTTTTAACAAGTTTTCTACTTGCCTTTTAATTTCGTCTTGGTGTTGTTTGGGAAAACGATATAGCTTGATATTTACCGGTTTATCGGTGGTTGTTGGGATTTTGCAAGTTGCTCTGTTCGAGCAACCAAGATTATCGCCCGGTAGATGGAAAATGTCTGCATATTCTTGGACAATCTCTTCGATTTGTTGTCGTTGTCTTGTGTCGAGGTGAGACATGGGAATTTTTCCCAGGATTTCTGTCGCTCTCACCGTGATCGATTTCACAGCTGACGAGGCAACCTCGGTTTCGTCGCTGCTGCTGGAGGAAGGGTCGTCGACCTTGAAATCGAATTCCTCTAGCGTTTGAGGTTCGACTTGGGTTGTTATGGGCTCGTCAGATGTATTGACGACCATACAAGTTGCGATCCCTTCCGATACAGTAACCAGTGCTTCTCCCAAAAGAAGCCCTTCTGTTAACTGTATGCGGGGTAGATAACCTTGAGTGAGGTTCGTTTTTATGATCGGGATGGGTATTACCATTCTTGTTCTCGGGGGCACCGTGAACATGGGTGGTTCGATTATGTCTAGGCTGAATTGGATTGGTTGGGAAGGTCGTGAGAGTAATGATAGGGTTTGCTCGAAGTACGAGATTTCGGCTTTTTCTCTATCCAACCAATCATTTCCCAGGATACCGACACCCGGGACTGGTAGGTCTTCATGGCAGACTTGGCACTGGACGGTGGTGTTTAAAATTTTTAGATTGATGGTACCCATTGTTTCTACTGGTGTACCACCAATCCCTCCCACTCGAATTTTGTTGTGAGGATTTATGTAAGCGTTCGGTTCGAGGGCTGAGTGATTTACAATTGTGACGTCTCCCCCGGTATCAACGACGAAGCGCTGGTATTTACCGAGTAGTGTTGGACATGAGATGTCAATCTTTGGACCAGCACCAACTGCTAGAACCTGCGGTTGACACGATCCTCTTTTAAGGACAAATGGGATAGGTTTTGTAGGGCGACTTCTAAGCACCAGGGTGTACCATTAAAAGGAGATGTTGGCCTTTTCTCGTGCTAAGAAGTCGTTACCTAAGATCGCGAGATAACCGCCCAACGGACGAGGTACTACCTTGAAGTTAACAACTTTATCGAAAACTTCTAGAGTGACAACACCGATTATTGGTTGTTTACTTGAGGCGATCCCCCCCACGTGTCCCATGTCTTTTTGCAAAAAGATGGTGTCTGGTGCTAACGCTGTTACACTGATGAAATTATAATTTGCACCAGAGTCAATTAAAACGTCGCATTGACCATCGAGGAGCTTGGTTGATTTTAAAGTTACCACAGGTCCTTTTCCGGTGGCCAGCGCTAGGCCTACTATTGGTTGTTCTTGCAGTAGGCTGCTGCAGTTATCGGTTGAGGCTTGCTGGGCTGGCTCGCAGTCGCCTCCGGCTGGCGAGCGCCCGACGAGTTTAAAGTCGGCTCCAGGAGGTCTTCGTCTTTGGCTAAAGCTCTCCTGGGGCAGCCTGGGCAGTTGCATGGAGCTTTGCTTTTTATGTGGCGTTCTAAAGATTCTGATATTCTCGAGTGGAAGCCAAACATTTTAGATAGTCCGGGAGAGAGTCGAAAAATGTGTCAACCGCCAATCGCTGCGCTTGGTTGATTATCGCCGCGCGGTCTCCGACAGGGACGGAGGATTCGATTTTTCGAAGAATTGCTCTTAACCTGTAGAAGAAACTTTCTACTGTTTCGACAGAACCCTTTTGTATGGTCGTCAATTTGTGGAGGTAGATTTTTAGTGGGTCTCCGGTACGGAAATTACTTCGAAGAACATTAATTAACTCCTGTAAGGAGTGTATTTCCATCTCTTGGAGGAATTGGCGAGCACGACCTTTCAATTTCATAAGAGCTCGAGCAACAAATGGCCTCTGATTTTCCTCAGGGACCATGTGGAGCCATTCTCTTAGTTTGTAATCGAACTCTTCGTAGCTCACTCCACCGTCACCAGAGAATTCTGGAAGGGTCTCCGACAACTCACGAGACAGTTGATACATCCACCCGTCCCGGTATTCTCTTTCATCATAAGCCGCCGTAGTGTTGAAAAAACGAACGCCTGGGCCCTGGGGTGGTGGAGGATCCTGATGGATACCCTCCCCCCTTCCATTTGGATTTCCGTTCCTGTTTAGGATACCGCCCCCCCCCCTGCATTTGGATTTCCGTTCCTGTTTAGGATACCGTCCCTCCCTGCATTCAGAATAGCATCTCCATTTAGGTTATTGCCTCCATTTGGATGTATAACAGCATTCTCCCTCGCATTAGGATCATTACCCCGAGGTGGATCCATTTTTTACTTAAAAACAAGCGTGAATTTTTTTTTGAAAGCAGAGAGATGGGTGTGGGAAGGAGAGCGAAAAATAAAAAAAAATTGTTATATTAGGATTTTAAATGCGACGATTTTGCCTTAAGCTTCGAATACAAATCGGGAGGGGCCCGTACGTCGGAAACTATTTTCGGCTTAGAATTTTCGTTAGGGGTTTTCTTAGAGTTAAGGTTTGTAGGAGTGTAAGTTGGTGAATCTTCTTCCCAATAACGCGTTTCTATTAGAGGTTGGTGGTATACTCTACCCTCTAAATAGTCGAGGTACAATTTTTGTAATTGGATCCGGCGACCCGCACGTCTATTTTTTCCAACCATGAGTTGGGTTCACTGAGTGAGAATTGGTGCTGGTTAAGCACCCAATTTCCACGCGGTGAATCCTCAATTCACTGCCGAGATGTGCTAGCCAAAGCACCAACTCAGCTGGTTAAAAATTATAGGCGAAAGAGTCGATCTTGACCAACTTTATTCTATGTACCCTACTCAATTTCGAAATACAATTATATATATATAAAAAAAACCAAATGTTGATAATCCTAGAAATATATATAGCCCAAAAAAAAATTAAAATATGTTTTGGAATAAAATGTCTAAATTTTATAGAGAGGGTCAGATAATGCAATGCCAACGCCCAATTCGCGTACGAAAGAAGCCAATGAATGTACTCCAATTACAAATCGAGGAAAGCCGCGACAGCAACGTGAGTGCATAAGCACCTGTGCAGGTAAGTATAATTGAATGGTTACCGACGAGGTAAGATGGTCCGACAACGTGAATACCGTCGGCTTAGTAAGCAGAAAAAGGTATGGTCACTTTGATTTTAATTTGTAATTTTATTTATTCCAGCAAAATATTAAAGAATAATATTTTAATTTTTAGTGACGCTCGCGAGGAAATATGAAGCGGGGTCGAATTACCGCAGCAAAAGGAGTCGAATGACTTTTAAATAAATGGAAAATTTTTATGGATACGTGTCCGACCACACCCAAAAGGATAAAAAACAGATATTTATAATTTTTCGAAATTTTTAATTAAAAAAAAAAATTTGGCAATTTTTAAATTTTGCTTCCAATTTCTGGATCGAAGGAGAGAGAATCGTTCGTATCCCACCGCTGCCACCAAAAATCAGCTCTGTTATGTCCGGATTTAATTAATTAATAATAATTAATTATTGGAAATGGTCGCGTGGGCCTCAAGTGGGAGGCACCGGACAAACAGGGTGATTTTCCTAGAGGATTAGCTCTAGGTTTTATTTTTATTGTGAGCACACAAACGATAAACCCCGCGGGGGCCTCTCTGTGTATCGATGCAGAATTTGGAAATTATACGATAGAGAAATTGGTGACTTCACCTACCTTTTGGTGTGTTACTGCTTACTTTAGAAGTTGACCTTCGTGACGTGTCGGACTGGAACTTCTGTGAACGGCTTCTGATGGTCTCTGATCGAAAGAATGATTTGGTCCAGGAAGAAGGGATGTGGTTCTTAATATTAGAAATAATCTAATATACAGGTTTTCCCCAATGATAGATGTTTATTGAATAACTTCCCTATGGGCGCGCCGTACTCAGTTCACCAGATGTTAAATTGTTCTTAGCACTAAGGTTCTTTTCTTGAACTTAAATCTCTGGGATTTACACTTAACTATTAAACTTAAACTTAAGGTTTTACACTTTGGATTTTGTTGAGTCTTTTAGCTCATTTGAGTTCGGTCTGAATCTCCGACTCCAGCAATTCACTCGGACGAGAATCGCTATTTATACACTTAACAATGATTATAAAATCACCCACGGTACGTGTGGTGATTTTTGGAAAAGAAAAGATAATTTTTAAAGGACAATTTTGAATAGAAATTTAACGGTAACAAGCAACTTGCCACGCCTCCTCGAGTGCAATATCGAGACAATCTTCCCGTGGGTTTTTATAGTAACTTGACTGTTTAGATTTATTTAACCGGGTTGAAAGAAATAGAAAATAGGAAAAAGGGTTTGCCTAAACGTAACACGGTTTAGAACTCACGCGGGCCAGCAAGGAAGATACATTAACTTCTCAAGCGTCATAGGCTGCCGCACCTTGGTGTTCGTTGTTTTTATCACCTCGGTTCGCGGTTCTGGAGGGAATAATTTAGAATACATAATTGGATGAATTTAGAATACAGTCAAGTGTAATTCCCTGATTGGAGGAATCGTTGACGACGTGCAACGAGGTGTTGGCCGAAGTTGCTATTCCTAAAATTGTTGACGCTGCACTTTGCAGCGAGTGCGGCAAAGAGGCCCCTTTAAATATACGGCAAGCCGGATATAATAGCATCCCCCCCAAGGAAAGGGTACTTTTAGTGACCTTTCTTTGTATAATGGGGTCTCTTGGATTCGCTCGCTGGAAAGTTCAGCGTCAATTTTGGCTTGAGTTAAACTAGATATGATATTTGCTGAGTACTGCGTCCCTTTACAATAAATGCTTATACTATTCTATAAATTTGATTGCTTTGATTGGCAATATTGTTATTTATTTCTAAGTACTATAATCTTAATAATAAAGAAAACAACATAGTTTCAAAAAAATTTTTGTAAGTATATAAAGTACAATCTTGGTGATTTTAATATTTTGTATTGACTCAATATTTATTTATAAACAAATGTACCTCTTAAGTTATAATTTTTTGTATCTCGAATGTTAACGATAAATCGAGATCCGGTGTCTTCTACATCATGGGTTTTGATTGAGCAGTATTCGCCAGACCTTAATGCCCCACAAAAACCGAATATTAGTATCACCTATAATAAAGTAACTATTGTAAATATTTAGTTGTATATAAATAAAATTGTAAATAATTTATATGTAGTATATTCTATAATATATTTTATTTAGCTAACTAACCTTCATAGCCAGATAAATCTCGTCAGTAGCGTCATTGAGAAATGTTTTAATCTGATTTATCGATAAAACTTTAGACTTCTTAGGTTTAAACCCTTTACCATTATTTTTTAACAAAGTTTTAAGTTTGTGAAAAGTGTCAATGTTAATTGAATGTTTGAGGTTGAGTTGGGTCTTTAACATAGACCATCGACTCCAGAGCGTAGACGGTTTCAAGCTTTTTGTTAATTTATTGAAATAGACGAGCAACACGTTCTCTGTTATTTCTTTAATTTTTTTATCCTCTTTCCACTTGACAAAATTTTGATAGCAAAGATTGTACACTGCACTTGATTTATTAGCAATTAGTTTGTTTTCTACTAACCGAGCTTCTTTTACAATATTCATGAATGCCTCGTCATCACTTGAACCCGAATTTTCGAAAGAGCTTATATTTGAATTTATAATTTAAAAAATTTATCACTGTTTATTATTTTTTTTTATCGGAGAGAATGTTAAGTTCGTGACAAATGACAACAACTGACAACAGCTAAGAACACGATCGTACATACACAATGTTGGCTATGACAGATACTTGGGCGCATGCGCAACTTATTTTCCCGAGGGAAAAAAAGTGCCATTTTTTTCTCGCAAGTAAAGAAAAAAAGTACGAACTTTTGGCTTAGGAAGGAGAAAAAAAAATTTATGAGGTGTTACACGTAATTATTCAAATCCTCAGTATGGAATAAAATTTCCCACGAAGACGACAATAATAATAACATTTAATACTAATGTTCAAAATCTGCTTCGGATTAACTCATTGTTTATGTTATGTACCTGAAGTTTCAGACCATCTGGCGCCTCATATCAGTTTTACTTCCCTCAAAATTGTTATTTATTTAAAGAGCACTAATTATTTCGAATCCTAATCCAAATACAATAGGTGGCTAGACTAACATCAAGTTTAAACAACAAACATTAGTGCTTAATGACTCATAATTGTTAAAAGTAAATAGTGTGCTGAAGAAAATATGTTAATTATTTCGAGTCAAAATTTTAGATGTGGGTTATTTACCCTTTGTATCGTAAATGAGGTTATCGAGACTCAAATCATAGTTATATGAGGGTGTTGAGAATAAAATCACATTCGAGCATTAAGGCAAACTATTAAGCAGGGTTGTTGATCTGACCTAACTTTGTGAGTTTTAACCTTTTTTACGAAACATAGGATAATTTTAGTCAGCAGCTTGTCTACTCTAGTCTCCATGGTCAACAGGAATCTAAAAATGACCTCCAAAACCTAATTTTCAATGGTTAGAAGAGATCTGTTACCATAGTAATCGTTTCTTTTCATTTTGAAATTTAAAAGAGTTATTATTTAGAAAATATTAAAATATTAATTGGGTTTAATAGGGAACACCGGGGCACGGCGGCGCCTCTCAAAAATTTGGTAAAAATTTTTTCTTGTATTTTCGCTCAAATCATGTTATCTCTGATGTTTTAAAAATATTTTAGCTCGTATTTATACTAGGAAAAAACGGCGGTTCTGCTGTATGCGCGAAATTTAAATTATTGTTTACATTTAAAGAAAAAACATTTAATAATATGATGTTCGTTAAATACTAGACTGGTAACAAATACAAACTAAAGAGTTGAATAAATAATGATAATGAATATCTATCATTAACTTATTAATCAGACTTATGATAAGATGTCTAAAAATTACGTAAAAGTTTATGTTTCAATTATTAAAATGAAACAAAAAAATATGAACGTTGTTTGAAATTTAATCGTTGTTTAAAATTTTTCAAAATCGATAAAATGTCAATACCACCGATCGACTGCATTATTTCTGAAACAAATTTCTATCTTATTTGGGTACAAATGAACATTAGAAAATTGAAGACAGTAACAAATGATTGATTCTATTACTTTTATTATATTGAATTCTGTTATTGTTTATAGGGTAAAGAGACCAATAGCGGTATACCCACTAATAGCGGGGCAATAATTCCTGGTGTTGGCAAATTAAAAAAAAGTGAGAAGTTAAAATCTTTTAAACTCAACTAAGACTTTTTCAATTCTATATCTCAGTCTATTATAACTGAATTAATTATTGAAACTTCAAAATTTTTCAGCTGTCATCCCGCTTTCGGTCTTGTTAGTCTATTTCCAAGAATTTTTATCGTATTGTCCAGAGACGTTTTTTTTTTTGTTAACAAATGTTAAAAGCAAATGGATTTTCTCAGTCCAAATTAGATACAAAAAATCGACAAAATGGGGATACTATCAATCAACATTTATTGTTTGGTTGATACGATAGAAATTCGTTTCAGAAAAAATGCAGTCGATTGGTGGTATTGACATTTTATCGATTTTTTTCTAATTTTACTCTCATTTTTAGTGCAAAAAATTTAGAAAAATTCTGGCCTATCAAGCATCTGACGCGATTTCGCGGAGAGAGAGCTCGCGCATAGGCAGCCGCTCGTGCTAGAGCGAGAGGTCCGAGCACGTCGCCCGTTTTGTGGTCATATCTCGTGAGATATTTGAGATACGACAAAATACTACGAGACCTTTTTTGTGTATTTTTTTATTCAGAATATTTTTTTTTTTTTAGACTGCCCCAACAATCCGGCCGTTCGGGAGTTATATCGATTTAAACAATTAATCTGTTATTAACAATTGATTGGACCGTTTGCGAACAAATCGGACTCGATTTTCGTGATCCTCGGCTTAAAATACGTTAGAAACCGTTGAGTGTACCCGGTGCCAACAAAATGTATACAGGCTCTTCTCTTCAGCCGAAGGACTACCCGACTAGAATTGTTAATGTGCGACCAAGTGGGTCCCCATTGGGTTTCTCTATTGAGGCCACACATAGGGATGTCACGCGAAGACCTATGGGGCCCCAATAGGGTAATCCCAGCTGGGTCCAAATAGGGAAATCCCCAAGAGATCCCACTAGGGCATCCCTGCTAGAAAAAATATCAAAATGCGAAATAAAATAAAATTCACTATTGTTTCAAGCTTCATAACTTTTTTTCTGTTAGTTATACGAAGAAAACAATTAAGGGCTTTTTTTATAGAGAATTTAATTTTCTACAAGACCACGAACTTTGATTTTCGAAAAGAAATTTTGTAAATACTTTTATTCATTAAAAAACAAAAAAAAAAAAATTTGACACGTACTTCAAATCAGAAAATTAATATTCGTTGAGCTCTTAGCAGGATGGAGCTTTCGAGCTACTCTTTCGGGAGGATATTTCTAATACCTAAGACTAACTTTTAAGACCATAAGACTTGAAAAAAAAAAAAAAAAAAAAATGTTTATTTTGAAACACTCTAATATATATACAATAACTGCCATGAAAAGGAAAAAAAACATCCTCGCTGACTTATGGGCTCGAATTCAAGCCCTTCTGATTCAAAGTCTGATATGTTAACCACTGTGCTGAATCACACACTTGAAAGGAGAAGTTAATTGTATATGCTTATTTGGGTACAAATGAACTTTAGAAAATTGAAGACAGTAACAAATGATTGAATCTATTATTTGTATTATATTGAATTATGTTATTGTTTAAAGGGTAAAGAGACCAATAGCGGTATACCCACTAAAAGCGGGGAATTAATTCCTGGTGTTGGCAATTAAAAAAAAAGTGAGAAGTTAAAATCTTTTAAACTCAACTAAGACTTTTTCAATTCTATATCTCAGTTTATTATAACTGAATTAATTATTGAAACTTCATAATTTTTCAGCTGTCATCCCGCTTTCCGTCTTGTTAGTCTATTTCCAAGAATTTTCATCGTATCGTCCAGAGATGTTTTTTTTGTTAACAAATGTTAAAAACAAATGGATTTTCTCAGTCCAAATTAGATGAAAAAAATCGACAAAATGGGGATACTGTCTATCAACATTTATTGTTTTGTTGATACGATAGAAATTCGTTTCAGAAAAATTGCAGTTGATTGGTGGTATTCCCATTTTATCGTTTGTTTTTATTTTTTCTCTCATTTTTAGTGTAAAAAACCGAAAAATTCCGGCCTATCAAGCATTTCACGTGATTTGGCGGAGAAAGAGAGCTCGCGCATAGACAGCTGATTGTCCGAGAGTTAGAGGTCTGAGTGCGTCGCTCGTTGTTTGGTCATATCTCGCAAAATATTTGAGATACGAAAAAAAAAAAACACTACGATCCCTTTTTTGTGTATTTTTTCATTCAGAATATTTTGTTTTTTTAGACTGCCCCAACAATCCAGCCATTCGGAAGTTATTTCGATTTACACAATTAAATTGTTATTAACAATTGTTTGCACCTTGCGAACAAAACGGACTCGATTTTCGTGATCCTCGGCTCAAAGTATATAAGAAACCGTTGAGTGTACTCGGTGCCAATAAAATGTATACGGGCTCTCCTTTTCATTTAAAGGTCTAAAAGATAAGTCTCTCATAAAGTTTTTAATTTAATGAAATTTTTATTAGAACTTTTATATTTTTATAAAATATAATTTTCTTTTTTTGTTAATTGCCTTGATTAGTACTTTATTCCTCTATCAAAAAAATCCACTTGGGAATTCATTATAAATAATTAAAATTTTTCGACTGGCACTTTCGATTTTTGAAAAACTTTAATTACCTACTTTAAATTGTTAACATTTTATTTATTAATCACTATTCATTATTGATTTTAGAGTAAAAGATTTGAGTTAATTTTAACTCAAAAGAAGATATTTTAAAAAAAGCAATTATATGTCGTTTAATGTAATAGATTAAAAACTTATTAAAAGTTAATTAAATTTCAAACAACGTTCATTATTTTTTGTTTCATTTTAATAATTGAAATATAAACTTTCACGTAATTTTTAGATATCTTATTATAAGTCTGATTAATAAGTTAATGATAGATATTCATTATTATTATTTATTCAACTCTTTAGCTTGTATTTGTTACCAGTGCAGTATTTAACGAACATCATATTATTAAATGTTTTTTCTTTGAATGTAAACAATAATTTAAATGTCGCGCAAACAGCAGAATCGCCATTTTTCCCTAGTATAAATACAAGAGGCGTAGAATAGGTTACGAAACAAAGACAGAAATCTTTCTGACACACAAAATAATTAATTAGAAAAAAAAAATGTGGTAAATTGTTTCGAAATTTGGTAGGTAGATATTTTAGATATTATATCATAGACGGAATAATTTTTTTGCCTAAGTTAACTGTGCCAATTTTTTTCAACAAATAATTAAATTACTGTTAAGTTGAATAAAGACAGCCATAAGAGCCAATGTATTTTCACAAATGTTTAATTAATTATATTTTTTAAACGGTGTGGTACAAAATTCTGGTTTTTTTTTTTTCAAGGGCTTAAAAACATAATATTCGAAATTATCATAATTGAAGTAAGGGTTAACTGTTGGAGGTTTGACTACCAAATTACCTTAGTAATCTTCAAAAGGTTTAAATAACTTTGCTCAATTTTTACGCCTCAAAAAAAATCGTAAAAAAAGCGTTTTTTTTTTTCACGCTTTAACCTTTACCCCTCCCTCTTAAGCACAAACATACTATTTCTGTACCTTTATAATCCCATGGTCTTCAAATATATTAAAAAAATTTTATTTAGCTGATATGACCAGTTCAATTGAAATTTTTATTTTTTCATTTTAACCACAATATAATCTATTGACCTAAAAGAGCTTTAATCATTAAAATTTTCAAATTCATTTTAGTTTAGATAAAAAAATAATTTTCCTGTAGCAAATTTTTTTTCAAGATGTCCATTATGCCCCAGATATCGCCGATTAGCCTAAAATATTTTTAAAACATTAGAGATAACAGGATTTGAGCGAAAATGAAAGAAAAAATTTTTACCAAATTTTTGAGAGGCGCCACCGTGCCCCGGTGTCCCCTATTATACCCAATTAATATTTTAATATTTTCTTAATAATAACTATTTTAAATTTTTAAATGAAAAGAAACGATAACTATAGTCACAGATCTCTTCCAACCATTGAAAATTAGGTTTTGGAGGTCATTCTTAGATTCCTGCTGACCATTGAGACTAGAGTAGACAAGCTGCTGACTAAAATTATTAAAAATATTATATATTATTATTACTGCTGACTAACATTATTAAAAATATTATATATTATTATTTCGTAAAAGCGGATAAAACGCACAAAGTTAGGTCAGATTAACAGCCCTGCTTAATAGTTTGCCTTAATGCTCGAATCTGATTTTATTCTAAACACCGTCATATAACTATGATTTACGTCTCTATAACATCATTTATGATACAGAGGGTAAATAACCCACATTTAAAATTTTGACTCGAAACAATTAACATATTTTCTTCAGCACAATATTTACTTTTAACAATTATGAGTCATTAAGCACTAATTTTTGTTGTTTAAACTTGATGTTAGTCTAGTCATCTATTGTATTTGGATTAGGATTCGAAATTATTAGTGCTCTTCAAATAAATAACAATTTTAAGGGAAGTAAAATCGATATGACGCGCCAGAGGGGTCTGAAACTTCAGGTACATAACATAAACAATGAGTTAATCCGAAGCAAATTTTGAACATCAGTATTAAATGTAATTATTATTAAAGTCTTCGTGGGAAATTTTATTCCATACTGAGGATTTGAATAATTACATGTAACACCTCATAAATTTCTTTAATGCTTTAGTAGGCGTATCATATTTTAAAAGTCTGGGCGCTATGCATGCCTGCGGAAAGCATATAACTTGCTCATATTTCTATATTCCGTACGGATTAAAATATTTAAGGAACTTTTTGCCGAATAAAAATCTAATGAAATGTCAGCAAATGATAATCTTTTATACTAACTAAACCTTTTTATATAAAATATAGTACTGCGAATGCGCTGAGGAAGTTTTATGATCGATCTATTTTTTTTTTTTTTTTGACTCATTGAGTCAGATTGAATTATCTCTACACTCTTATGATTACAATAAAATGGATCAAATTATATACTTATACTGAGACAATTAGTTTAAGAATAATTTCGGCCCAATATTTAGTCGATTGATTATTCTAGTAAGCGAATACAAAATGTTCTAATCCCAGAGTAATTAACTACTGGCAGCAGCACTAGCGTAATAGTTGAATTTAAAAAAAGAGTGTCATCTAAGTTTAAAAGGTGTGATACTTAAAAAAAACAATAATAATAATAAATAAAAGTAATGACTAAAACTAAAATGAGCGATTGAGGTGTGTACTTTTGGATTTTCCAACTTTCCCTAAAAATAAAATATCTATAAAAAATTAACTGTTTTTGAACATCTCTATGAAATATGATATCTATAATCAAATTCAATTTTATATTATATTTAAATGATCTTATACCTTTATAATTACAGTTATTTTTAATTTTTTATGTTTTTATTTATTGCAATTAAATTTTATACGGTAATTTATATGGAGGTGTACCTATCTATAGAAATTAAATTTTATACAGTCATTTATATAATTTGTTTTTTTATTTATAGAAATAACTTTTTATTAACTTCTTAATTCAGTTCTTTTGAATTATAAATATTTCCAAGTACACACAAATATTCTTAGAAAATTTTTGAATACTGACCATATTTTTCTTAGTGACTTATTT
>OZ024716.1:3902403-3952103 GCA_964016945.1 Microplitis deprimator | reverse complement strand
TTCCATAACTCAACATGGATATAAAAAAATTATGTCAAATGAACATCTCCATAAGTAAAATATCTATAAAAAATTAACTGTTTTTGAACATCTCTATAAAATATAATATCAAATTGAATTTGATTATAGATATCATATTTTATAGAGACGTTAAAAAACAGTCAATTTTTTATAGATATTTTACTTATGGAGATGTTCATTTGACATAATTTTTTTATATCCATGTCGAGTTACGGAAATGTTCGTTTTAAAAATTTTTTTTTTCATAGTAATTTTTTTTTGTTCACTTGAAACTTATATACTTTCATTTATTCATTTATTCAATTAAGGAAAATATTGTTAATATATTCAAATGATTTTATACCTTTAGAATTACAGTTATTTTTAATTTTTATGTTTTTATTTATTGCAATTAAATTGTATACGGTCATTTATATGGAGGTGTACCTTTATTTATAGAAATTACTTTTTATTAACTTTTTAATTATAGATATTTTGAAGTACACACAAAAATTAATTACAAATTTTTAAATACTGACCAAATTTTTCTTAGTGACTTATTCTACAATACATATTTATGATTTTACATTCAATTAGTATGCATATATTTTGACATTTAGTAGAAAACTAGTTATACATATTTTGATTTTCAGAAATATGTTTTTCCCGAAGTTATACTACCTGACAAGATTTAATCGACAATATTGTATATATATATATATATATATATATATATATATATATATATATATATATATATATATATTTATATATTGAAACGAAGTTTTTAAATTCCCATCGTTCGCTACCTATTTAATTTTAATTAAATGGGCCCGTGTCCATTTTAGCCAGATGGGCTAATTATTCGGTAGCAGATCCTGTGCTACCCGGTTCGCAAGGACCAGGCGACCGTTGGCCTTTTATTTACATATGCAATAAATAGCATATGAAGGATCGGGATAAAGTGGGGCTATAGTGTACCAAATGTACGAAACCTCTGCGGTTTCACTATGTATAGATGTTTGCATAAATACCACTTAATCAGATGTTAAATAAATACCCAGATTATATTATGGTCATAATAATATTAATTAATTATTATACTTAGCTGATGTTGATGTTATATCAGGTTGTTATTCATCCTTCTACCCATGGGTATGGTTCACTGTGAGTTAGAAAGAGTTAGCTGGCCGGTATAAGAATTGCAATTATTCCTCAGGCGTCATAATTGCAATTGCACTCTAGACAGTTATAGAGCGTGCAAGAGAGGCGGTAGACAATTATACGCGAATCCCTTGGATGAGGTAGACAGTTATACCTCGAGGGTGAGATAGACAGTTATATCTCGGCATTACAGACAGTTATGTAATGTTAATACTTAATAACTAAATTTAGGGTTTAAAAAATACTTAATACATGATGTATAGTTTTCAGTAAATAGACTAAAAAAGATATTTTATTTGGCACGCTGGCCTTTTTATAAGTTTTCCATGTCGCTACTGCGCATGTGTTACAAGTAATCCCTCCACAGTTTAAACCAGGTGGAAGGGATTAAATAATAATAATTAAATAATGGTAAATCAGGTATATAATATAGTTTCAGTCGGCAATTTGCCCACTGTGGCAATCTATTATCAGGAATTGATAACGAGAGTTATCAACCTCGTTACAATATATATATATAAATAACGTGGTTAAATTACGTCGCATGCGCACTACACTTGTCCATTCTACTCGACTGTTCTCAACTCCCCCCACTCTTTAAAATATATAAGGCTAGCTATACAAGCAATTCCTGTTCTCGCCTATTTTAAACTTTCACTCAATGCTTTTCCTCTGGTGCTTCCTCCCCTTTTCGGCCCCAAATCGTTCGATTTTAGCCTCCGTTCAAAAGTTTCAGTTCAAAATTTTCAGTTGTCGTTAAAAAAAAAGAAAGTTTAAAATTCCAAAAGTACACACCTCAATCGCTCATTTTAGTTTTAGTCATTACTTTTATTTATTATTATTATTATTACTATTTTTTAATTATCACACCTTTTAATCTTAGATGAAACTCTTTTTTTAAATCCAAGTATTACGCTAGTGCTGCTGCCAGTAGTTAATTACTCTGGGATTAAAACATTTTGTATTCACTTAATAGAATAATCAATCGACTAAATATTGGGCCGAAATTATTCTTTAACTAATTGTTTCTGTATTAGTATAAAATTTGATCCATTTTATTGTAATCAAAAGAGTGTAGAGATAATTTAATGTGACTCAATGAGTCAAAAAAAAAAAATAGATCGATCATAAGACTCCCTTAGCACTTCCGCAGTACTATATTTTATATAAAAATGTTTAGTTGTTATAAAAGATTATCATTTTCTGAAATTTCATTAGATTTTAATTCGGCAAAAAGTTCCTTAAATATTTTTATCCGTACAGATTATATAAATATGAGCAAGTTATATGCTTTCCACAGGCATGTATAGCGCCCAGACTTTTAAAATATGATACGCCTACTAAATCATTAATAGTACATTGTATTCCTAGGGAAAAAAGTAGGACATTTCATTCCGCGTGTGAAATTGCCACCCGAGCCGAAAGCGAGGGTGGCAAACATGCGGAATAAAATGTCCTGCTTTTTTCCCGTGGAGTTGTACTATTTTTTCTCCCACCAAGCCAAAAGTTCGCGAAATTTTATTAAGTAGGAAATTATTATAATCAAATAAGAGATTAATACGGGCAAAACAAAGATACAGCGTAAACTATGAAGTTAACTATATAAAGTATATTATTTTTGTTACTAGCATCAATAAAGGCGAAATTCAAAAAAAAAAAAAATTAAAAATTTTGAACTTTTATGTTATGGTAAAGAACAAAATAGCGGTCCAGGGGCGAAGCCCCGGCGGGGGTTCGGGGGTGGAGCCTCCCAGTCAAAAAAAAAAAATTTTTTCGATACTCAAACACAATTTTGAAAAATTTATTAAAATATTAATTAAATTTATTTACTTATTTATTAAACTCACTAAGTTATAACAGTAATAATTAAATAATATTGCAAGTAATAATTAAAATAATAATAATAATAATATTATTAGTAGTAATAACTGCAGTAATAATAATAGTAATAAATATAAAATGAGAAACAATAATAGTAACATAATTAGAAGCAAAATAACAATATTAATTAAAATTTCCAAACTAGTAATAACTCCATTAAAATAGTAGTTACGATCACATTTTTGATTATTTTGAGTATTTAATAATAACGTTCATAATTTTACAGTTATTAATTTTTATTATCGGATTTTTCATGTTAACTTCTCCTAATGATTTTGTATCAGTTGAATTATTATTCGAGCTTTTACTTTTCACTGGTAATTTTTCTTGGGTCGTAGGTTTTAATTTGGGATCGACATCTGGAATAGGCGAAAATTTATAATCAAACTCCAAATTGTCGAAGTCTTCGTCCCAAATGACGTCATTTTCAGTTACTGGTTCATTTTAAAAATTGAATGATGATTCAATGGATTCGTTTTGATTTACAGTATTTGTTATTGCAGCTGGTAAATTTTCTTTATTCGCGTTGCTACTAGTAATTGTCGATTCAGCCACAGTTGAAACATTCGAAGTTGAAGTCGAAGGTCTTGAGTAATTCTGATCTTTTGTCGTTGTGTTCAAGGAATTATTTTGCCGTACTGTTAATACATTTTCATTAGAATTAACAATCTGATTAAATATTTTTGTTTTGTTGCACAGAGAATTTTCAATGTACCCCTCAGCAACGGTACTCGACCTCCACCCACCGTGCTGTTTATCACTGTTTATTATTTTCTTTAATTGAAGAGAATGTTAAGTTCGTGAAAAATGACAACAACTGACAACAGCTAAAAACACGATCGTACATACACAATGTTGGCTATGACAGATACTTGGGCGCATGCGCAACTTATTTTCCCGAGGGAAAAAAAGTGCCATTTTTTTCTCGCAAGTAAGGGAAAAAAGTACGAACTTTTGGCTTAGGAAGGAGAAAAAGAAATTTATAAGGTGTTACACGTAATTATTTAAATCCTCAGTATGGAATAAAATTTCCCACGAAGACGGCAATAATAATTACATTTCATACTAATGTTCAAAATCTGCTTCGGATTAACTCATTGTTTATGTTATGTACCTGAAGTTTCAGACCCCTCTGGCGCGTCATATCGGTTTTACTTCTCTCAAAATTGTTATTTATTTAAAGAGCACTAATTATTTCGAATCCTAATCCAAATACAATAGGTGGCTAGACTAACATCAAGTTTAAACAACAAACATTAGTGCTTAATGACTCATAATTGTTAAAAGTAAATAGTGTGCTGAAGAAAATATGTTAATTATTTCGAGTCAAAATTTTAGATGTGGGTCATTTACCCTTTGTATCGTAAATGAGGTTATCGAGACTCAAATCATAGTTATATGAGGGTGTTGAGAATAAAATCACATTCGAGCATTAAGGCAAACTATTAAGCAGGGTTTTTAATCTGACCCAACTTTGTGAGTTTTATCCGTTTTTACGAAACATAGGATAATTTTAGTCAGCAGCTTGTCTACTCTAGTCTCCATGGTCAACAGGAATCTAAAAATGACCTCCAAAACCTAATTTTCAATGATTGGAAGAGATCTGTGACCATAGTAATCGTTTCTTTTCATTTTGAAATTTAAAATAGTTATTATTTAGAAAATATTAAAATATTAATTGGGTTTAATAGGGGACACCGGGGCACGGCGGCGCCTCTCAAAAATTTGGTAAAAATTTTTTCTTGTATTTTCGCTCAAATCATGTTATCTCTGATGTTTTAAAAATATTTTAGCTCGTATTTATACTAGGGAAAAATAGCGATTCTGCTGTATGCGCGAAATTTAAATTATCGTTTACATTCAAAGAAAAAACATTGAAGAAAAATTTTGGCCTATCAAGCATCTGACGCGACTTGGCGGAGAGAGAGCTCGCACATAGGTAGCCACTCGTGCTACAGCGAGAGGTCCGAGCGCATCACCCGTTTTGTGGTCATATCTCGCGAAATATTTGAGATACGAAAAAACACGACGATACCTTTTTTGTGTATTTTTTCATTCAGAATATTTTGTTTTTTCTAGACTGCCCCAACAATTTAGCCATTCGGAAGTTATTTCGACTTAAACAATTAAATTATTATTAACAATTGTTTGCACAACTTGCGAACAAAACGGACTCGATTTTCGTGATCCTCGGCTTAAAGTATATAAGAAACCGTTGAGTGTACTCGGTGCCAATAAAATGTATACGGGCTCTCCTCTTCATCCGAAGGACTAAGAGGTAAGTCTCTCATAAAGTTTTTAATTTCATGAAATTTTTATTAGAACTTTTATATTTTTATGAAATATGTTTTTCTTTTTTTGTTAATTGCCTTGATTAGTTTTTTATTCCTCTATCAAAAAAATCCACTTGGCAATTCATTATAAATAATTAAAATTTTTCGACTGGCACTTTCGATTTTTGAAAAACTTTAATTACCAACTTTAAATTGTTAACATTTTATTTATTTAATCACTATTCATTATTGATTTTAGAGTAAAAGATTTGAGTTAATTTTAACTCAAAAGAGGATAATTTAAAAAAAGCAATTATATGTCGTTTAATGTAATAGATTGAAAACTTATTTTAAATTTAATTAAATTTCAAACAACGTTCATCATTTTTTGTTTCATTTTAATAATTAAAATATAAACTTTCACGTAATTTTTAGATATCTCATTATAAGTGTAATTAATAAGTTAATGATAGATATTTATTATCATTATTTATTCAACTCTTTAGCTTGTATTTGTTACCACTCCAGTATTTAACGTACATCATATTATTAAATGTTTTTTCTTTGAATGTAAACAATAATTTAAATGTCGCGCATACAGCAGAATCTCCATTTTCCCTGTTACGTTCCTGTAATATTTTATTGACTAAATTAAATTAATTATTTTTAATTAATCAATTTGATACAATGTAACGGAAATCGGTTATGATAAGAGAGTCGCCGTGGCTCCCGGGTAGTCAAAACAGATGACGTTGCATGAGACCCGGGCCACGACGATTCTCTCACAGGGAACCTGAGATGCAGCGTCAACATTTTGTCAACTCTGTTGACTCTATTATATTTTTCATAATGACTAAATAGTCAGTCTTACGAGAGAGCTCATGTAGCTTAAACCTCTGCTCTCCAGCCATAATTAATAAATTATAATTAATCTTAAATTAATTCAACCTTATTTTGGGGTGCCAATTGGCACCCCCAATATTTTCACCTACACCATGGCTTGTCTATAACATTACTACCACCCAGGGGCGAGCGCTTATCAGCTGTTCCACCCTGTCCTTTAACTCTGAGCGCTCAACAGCAGTTCGGGTTTCCTTCAGGTTTCCTGCCGATTTTCCTACCATTCACCTGTTATTGTAAAAATAATTATACGGATTTGGAACTGGCATCGAAAATATTTTTAAATTGCGAAAAACAATTAAAAATTAATAATTAATAAAATAATCGACGACCATGGCCCACCAGGGGTCTATAGACACTCTAACGAGGCCAAACCTGGATAAAATTAAATAATTAAAAATAATTTTTATTTTTAATTAATTTGGGATAATTTTTAGGGAAAGGGGCGTAGAATAGGTTACGAAACAAAGATAGAAATCTTTTTGTCACACAAAATAATTTATTAGAAAAAAATATGTGGTAAATTGTTTCGAAATTTGGTAGGTAGATATTTTAGATATTATATCATAGACGGAATAATTTTTTTGCCTAAGTTAACTGTGCCAATTTTTTTCAACAAATTATTAAATTCCTGTTGAGTTGAATAAAGACAGCCATAAGAGCCAATGTATTTTCACAAATGTTTAATTAATTATATTTTTTAAAAGGTGTGGTACAAAATTCTGGTTTTTTTGTTTTCAAGGGCTTAAAAACATAATCTTCGAAATTATCGTAATTAAAGTAAGGGTTAACTGTTGGAGGTTTGACTACCAAATTACCTTAGTAATCATCAAAAGGTTTTAATAACTTTGCTCAATCTATGAGCCTCAAAAAAAATCGTAAAAAAAAGTTTTTTTTTCACGCTTTAACGTTTACCCCTCCCTCTTAAGCACAAACATACTATTTCCGTACCTTTATAATCCCATGGACATCAAATATATTAAAAAAAAATTTTATTTAGCTGATATAACCAGTTCAATTGAAATTTTTATTTTTCTATTTTAACCACAGTATAATCTATTGACCTAAAAGAGCTTTAATCAACAAAATTTTCAAATTCATTTTAGTTTAGAAAAAAAATAATTTTCCTGTAGCAAATTTTTTTTCAAGTTGTCCATTATGCCCCAGATATCGCCGATTAGCCTGAAATATTTTTAAAACATTAGAGATAACATGATTTGAGCGAAAATGAAAGAAAAAATTTTTACCAAATTTTTGAGAGGCGCCACCGTGCCCCGGTGTCCCCTATTATACCCAATTAATATTTTAATATTTTCTCAATAATAACTATTTTAAATTTTAAAATGAAAAGAAACGATAACTATAGTCACAGATCTCTTCCAACCATTGAGAACTAGGTTTTGGAGGTCATTTTTAGATTCCTGCTGACCATTGAGACTAGAGTAGACAAGCTGCTGACTAAAATTATCCTATGTTTCGTAAAAGCGGATAAAACGCACAAAGTTAGGTCAGATTAACAGCCCTGCTTAATAGTTTGCCTTAATGCTCGAATCTGATTTTATTCTCAACATCCTCATATAACTATGATTTAAGTCTCCATAACCTCATTTATGATACAGAGGGTAAATAACCCACATTTAAAATTTTGACTCGAAATGATTAACATATTTTCTTTAGCACACTATTTACTTTTAACAATTATGAGTCATTAAGCACTAATTTTTGTTGTTTAAACTTGATGTTAGTCTAGTAACCTATTGTATTTGGATTAGGATTCGAAATTATTAGTGCTCTTTAAATGAATAACAATTTTAAGGGAAATAAAACCGATATGACGCGCCAGAGGGGTCTGAAACTTCAGGTACATAACATAAACAATGAGTTAATCCGAAGCAGATTTCGAACATTAGTATTAAATGTAATTATTATTGCCGTCTTCGTGGGAAATTTTATTCCATACTGAGGATTTAAATAATTACATGTAACACCTCATAAATTTCTTTAATGATTTAGTAGGCTTATCATATTTTAAAAGTCTGGGCGCTATACATACCTGCGGAAAGCATATAACTTGCCCAATTTTCTATATTCCGTACGGATTAAAATATTTAAGGAACTTTTTGCCGAATTAAAATCTAATGAAATTTCAGAAAATGATAATCTTTTATACCAACTAAACCTTTTTATATAAAATATAGTACTGCGAAAGCGCCTAGGAAGTTTTATGATCGATCTATTTTTTTTTTTTTTGACTCATTGAGTCACATTGAATTATCTCTAGCCTCCTTTGATTAAAATAAAATGGATCAAATTATATACTTATACAGAGACAATTAGTTAAAGAATTATTTCGGCCCAATATTTAGTCGATTGATTATTCTATTGAGTGAATAGAAAATGTTTTAATCCCAGAGTAATTAACTACTGGCAGCAGCACTAGCGTAATAGTTGGATTTAAAAAAAGAGTGTCATCTAAGTTTAAAAGGTGTGATACTTAAAAAAAAAAATAATAATAATAGATAAAAGTAATGACTAAAACTAAAATGAGCGACTGAGGTGTGTACTTTTGGATTTTCCAACTTTCCCTAAAAATAAAATATCTATAAAGAAGTAACTGTTTTTAAACATCTCTATAAAATATGATATCTATAATCAAATTCAATTTTATTCTATATTTAAATGATTTTATACCTTTATAATTACAGTTATTTTTAATTTTTTATTTATTGCAATTAAATTTCATACGGTAATTCATATGGATGTGTTTCTTTATTTATAGAAATTACTTTTTATTAACTTTTTAATTCAGTTCTTTTGAATTATAGATATTTTCGAGTACACACAAATATTCTTTAAAAATTTTTAAATACTGACCATATTTTTCTTAGTGACTTATTTTATAATACATATTTATAATTTTACATTTAATTAGTATACATAGATTGTTACATTTAGTAGAAAATTAGTTATACATATTTTGATTTTTAGATATTTTTTTTTCGCGAAGCTATACTACCCGACAAGATTTAATGGCCAATATTGTATATATATATATATATATATATATATACAATATTGTCGATTAAATCTTGTCAGGTAGTATAGCTTCGGGAAAAAAAAATTTCTGAAAATCAAAATATGTATAACTAGTTTTCTATTAAATGTCAAAATATATGCATACTAATTGAATGTAAAATTATAAATATGTATTGTAGAATAAGTCACTAAGAAAAATTCGGTCAGTATTTAAAAATTTGTAATTAATTTTTGTGTGTACTTGAAAATATCTATAATTAAAAAGTTAATAAAAAGTAATTTCTATAAATAAAGACACACCTCCATATAAATTACTGTATAAAATTTAATTTCTATAAATAAAGGTACACCTCCATATAAATGACCGTATAAAATTTAATTGCAATAAATAAAAACATAAAAAAATTAAAAATAACTGTAAATATAAAGGTATAAAATCATTTGAATATATTAACAATATTTTCTCTAATTGAATAAATGAATAAATGAAAGTATATAAGTTTCAAGAGAACAAAAGAAAATTACTATAAAAAAAAAATTCTTAAAACTGTTATGTCCGACTATTATTTATTTATTTATTTGGTTGCGTGGATTAGGCGTTCGGACTAACCAATGCAATTTTCGGCTCAAATGTTTAGTTCAAGCCTTAAGTTATTTATTTTTGGGATACGTTTCGATGTGAACTTTCTTGGATTTCTTGTTTACTTAAAATAGAATCATCATTACAATAGAAGGATATAAAATGCGCTTGGTCAATCAATACGATTTTATTTTTAATAGCGTCCTTATTTCCTCTTAAGATTTTGAGACTGATTGGAAAAATTGCTAAAGTTAGAGAAAGAAAAGAGGTCAATTGTAACGGTCTTACCTTTGTGCTGATGAGTAAATATATGTATGTATATATTTTCTTTTCCTGGAGATAATACTCGCGTTGTGGACCCTTGGATTGGCTGCTAGCTCTCGATGACGGCAATCTCCAGGTGAGGGGTGAGGTGGTGACTTATAACTTAGCTTATTTTATGAATAATACACCAACAGCTATTATCACTTTGCTTTTTCTTTATTTTTATATTAAAACTCGAAATGAATAATAAAGATTCCTTCAATTTTCTTGAAAGAAAATAGAGGTGATACTCTTTAAAGGAATATCTTTATTATTTTAATCATTAGTTAATTACACTAAAAATTTTCACAGAGTTTTACACTGATTATTATTTTAGATACAAATTTGAATTAGCACTTAACTTATCACTCACAACCAATAACGCTTATTTTTTTTTTGTAAATTTATTTTGGTTACTATTTCCTTTATTTTCCTGTTCAGGAAATAGAGATAAAACTCTTTAAAGGAATGTGTTTTTATTTTTTTATTTTGTTAAAGATTGTTTAATATTTCTTATTTTAATATGTTCTTTTTCCACGATTTAGTAATTGCTTGAATTAAGCGAAATGATATTCACTGTTGTAATTTCTTTTTTTTTTTTTTTCTTCTTTCGCGATGCGATTTAATAATGATTTATTTTATTGATTTGTACTGTATTATAAAAGCAACGTGGTCGGTTTTATTTCTTTTTGAATATGAAAGATTTTTAGGATACTGCTGTACCTAATAACTGACTCTTTGCTGAGGGGTAATTCAGCTACAAACCGTAATGCAAGCCGGTGCTCGGTAGAGTGATCTTGCACTTGAAAATTTTGAACGTCGCAACCATGGGATTCGAGTTTTAGGGGAAGGAGAAATTTTTGATGAGTCGCGTCTTGAGATGTCCCGTTGACGGAACTTAATTTAAGTCAATGCTAATTGTGCGCATTATAACAATCTTAGCTGACGATAAGTGGGGACTTACGAATGATAGAATGAAAGAAAGGAATGGGTAGAATAGGTTTTGTCACACTTCATTGAACCCATCCTTGTTTCTCTCAGAGAAAATGGAATATCTATTCCTAGGGAGTGTTCAACATGAGTGACTGTAAGCGAAGTTTGCGAAATCGGACATAACATCCCCCCCCAAGCTCGGGAATGAATCTAGTTCTTGGAGCTTGTATTTGTTCGGCTGATGTTGAACTCTGCCTTTGCTTCTGTTTTGAATAGTTCATATAATTTAGCTCCATCTTTGGCCAGTTGGTCGGCTTGTTCGTTACCATAGATTCCTTCGTGACCTGGAACGTGGTAGATCTTGATGTCTCGGACTTCCATTTGAGTTTTAATATATTTCAGCTCTTCTTTATACGAAACTGGCTTTCCTGTAGAGGTAATCCAATCTCGTTCCTTCCAATTCTCATACCAGATATTAAGGCTATTGCATAAGTATTCCGAGTCCGTGAAAAGGTCTATTTTATTTAAATCAAATTTTCTTATAATTTTCAAAGCCTGCAGAATAGCTTCTAATTCTGCTCCGTTGTTGGTATTTCGGTTAAAGCAGGGAAGAGACAAATTCTGAGGGTGATTTGGTCCAAAATAAATACCTAATCCTGTTGCTGATTCTGTGGATCCATTACGAAAACATGATCCATCCGTGAAGATGTTGATCCGACCCTCAACATTTCGTCTGAAGCTCTGGTTTATCGGACGGAGGATTGATTGCCAATATTGTAAATACTTATGAGATTCTTTTATGGATGAAATTTGTTTAAAAATTGGATTTGGATAGGAGATAATTTGCTCGCGACAGTCCACCCAGGAATTGTATATTCCAGGTTTGTGCCCATTTAGAACCAGATAAAAGGGCATTCTGCTGAGAATGAGGGAAGATAAAATGTCCGTAAGTTAACAGATGAAAATAGAGGAAATAAGTTAGAAGGAATTGACTCGGTCCACCATGGAGACAACAAGGTTTTTTTTTTTTTTTTTTTTTTTCTTTCAGGCAAGAGTCATGTGAGTTATTGGTTGTGAGTTTATACTTATAATATATAACTCAATCTCTTATTCTAACTTTTACATTTACTGAAATTACTGATAATTGTATATGGGCCTATCACTAGAAACAAAGGTCTTCCTGCTAATACCTTTTCGTTGATTGGATTCTAAACCTGATCCTTTCTGGTTCCTAGGATTTACAACCACTGTTCATAGTGATAGCTCCAGTTCTGTAATTAAACATATTTTATAAAAATGACAAATAAAATCATAAACAAAATAAAGCATTTATGTCAAATGCTTGATATTATTATTCTAATAGAAAACTTAATATACTACGGATTACTGTACTTATTCTAGCAACCTACATGCCTATTCAATATATATTTTTTTGTTATTTTATAAAATCCCTTTATTTTTCTTTGAAAGAAAATAGAGGCGATGCTCTTTAAGGGAAACCCTTTTTTTTCTATTATTTTTTTTCTATTTCTTTATACATTTATGCATGTATATATTATGTAAAAATATTTTCTTATAACGAATTTTTGCAACACTACTTGAACTAACCTAGGACTTCCCTTATGTTTCCTTGACGGATAATGGAGATGATACTCCTTAAGGAAAGCGTAGGCTATTACCTTTAATGGTCTAATCTTTCTATACTAAATACTAATTCCTATTGACTACTAGGCTATCTTCACCAGGACCCGATACGGCTTGTTGCTTCTCTGGGCGCTGCCTCGAAGTCCCTCAGGGTTTTCTTTAGATGGAATCAGAATCGTAACGATTCGCAAATTGACCTCGTCCTCCCTTTTTAACAAGTTTGACAGTGCTGGTAGGTGAGTAAGAAATTTTATTCCCCTCAGATCGATAGTTTCGATGTTGTGATTGGCATCAAGGATCTCGTGGATGGTATAATAGGAGAAGTGAGCGCCGGACACCACCAGTGTCTTGATGTCCGTTCTGAGAGTTCGGTAAAAACTTCCGGGATGTTTACGAGGCTTGATAATGCTCAGTGTTTTGAGTTTTACACTCTCATGATCTGGGATGTTTATTTGGTCGAGTTTTGAATCGTAGATGGTTAGGTGCTCGAGACTGGTCGCCATTGACACGAGGTTATTGACTAGGCTATTCCGGCTGTTCCCCAAGGATACCTCAAGGGTTCTCAACTTATCATTGATAGTGATCCTATCCGAATATTGGTTCCACTTGTCGTCCTGGTAATTTCCCCAGCCGAATTTGAGCGTCTTGATTCTCATACTTCCGATTGAGTTGATAAACGGAAGCATATCGATGTTTTCCAGGTATCGTTGCCGGGAACGGTCGCAATCTTGGATAGCTAAGGTGTTCAGAGTCTTATTGTCCGTGAAAAATTGAATAAGATGTTCGTGGTTTAACAAACAACAGCCTTTCAAAATGAGCTGTTGCAATTTTTCACCAGCTTCTTTTAATGAGGATCCCGTGAAAAAGGTATTATAGCTCACACAGAATTCTGCCAGGTTGGTTGACTCTCGGAATAACCCCACCAATTCCTTATCTAGAGGGCCCTGGGATCTTCCAATAGCAAGAGACCTTAATCTCTTTAATCTCCACAACTCCTCGATTAACCCGCTAGAGATAATGGTTCCGGATATGTCCAACCTAGTTAATATGTCAGGAACCCTGTATCTGATGAAGTTGGCGATCACTCCCGGTGACATTAGGAGGTTTTCTGGCAGGCTAATTCTTAACATGCGAAGGTTTACCAGTCGTGCCTTGAAAACTCCGGATAATAGTTCATCTGTTCCCCCTGTCCCGGTAATCTTAAGCATTCTGTCGATGTTGTCGATGTCTACATTGAACATTCTCATTTCCTCTTGTACCAACTGGCACATACCCGGCGAGTACATTGATAGGGCGCACATATCGGTTGAATTTAAGTATTGGAAGATCTCCATCCAGCAATCATGGTCGAGGTATTCTGCTAGATTGAGAGAATCTGAGCTCCCGCTCGCCGATGGAAGTGTGACTCACAATTTTTTGAACGGGACAATCCGCAGCTTGTTTTTCCCGATACTGAATTTATTGTCCCTTGATTGGGTTTGCAGCCGGAGAGCTGTTAAGACTGCATAGAGCTTTATGCGCCCCACCGTCAAATGATTTTTACCGGGGAAAAGGGCTAGACTTCTCACCTCCTCCTGGTTGAGCTGAAGGATCTCCATTACCTTCTTTTTCCTGATGGTTCGTGGTAATCCGTAGATTAATAACTCGAGCATAGGCTGGTTAGCCTCGCCCCAGATCTCAGGCATGGGTCTGGGTGTGCGCTCGTGAATAGTTATATCGTGATAAAACTCAAAGTCACCGTCTCGGGGATCGATGGGATAGACCCGGGTACTGTTGAGCTTCGCGTCTAACTCTATTCTACGCTTTGCTTGCTCCTCCTTCGCAAGGTGACGGTACTTCTCCAGATGCACCTTAGCCTCGGTCATGGTCCAAGGGTTAAAACGTTTGGGCATAGTTATGGAAGGTTCTTTGTGCCTTGCGCTGAAAAAAATAAAAATTATGTGGAATCTCCCTTTATAAGGGAATGGAGTCAATGCTCCTCTTATTTACTAACCTATCAATACTAAAACTATTTCCTATCAAGAATAATTAAACCTAAAATTCCTTTATTTCTTAAAGGAAAATAGAGATGATACTCTTTAAAAAAGTTTTTTTTTTTTTTTTTTTTTTTTTTTTTTATCACTTGTGAGTCGGAATCCTGCTTTAAAATCCCGATTCAGCTTGCAGACACACGGCCCTAGGGCTAGGAGATGGCATGCTAACGATGGGTGTACTAATCAAATTGTCATCAGCTTCTTCCGTTAGCATAGATATCATAGTTTTAGTTGATTGGTGAACTTCCTGAACAGAGGAGACATTCTCCTCGATTGTCTTTTCCTGAATAAATTTAACCTTGGTTGTTCTAAAACGAGATTTAAGTTTGAGACCCGCGACGGTTGCTATCACGATAATTGTGACTGACGCTAAACTTATACTGGCGTATACAAGAATCTGAGAATTTGTATTTTTCCGATCTTCAAAATTAATTTCCGATATTCGCGCCTGTATAGAGCTAAGGCTATTCCCCGTTAAAGATTTCGAAAGTACTAAGGGAGAAGCCCAAAAATTATAAAGATTTTTGTCCTTGATTGATTGTTCAAGTTGTAAAAATTCCATGGTAGTGTTTAGATCTTTCTCGGGATTTAATCCGGACATGTCAGCGTTATATTCACCCAGACTTAATAGGGTGATCCGATGGTTTTCGGCTCTACAATTAGGAGGAAACTTCAACAACCCGATGCCGTCTAATTTTATGGTGTCCGATAGCTCCCCCTCGCAGCTAATCTTAAGATTTTCCGGCTGAAATGTGGAGAATAGCCAGACGTTTTCAGTAGTTAAAGCAACCCATTGGGTGGTATTTTGGTAAAACAGGATTACATTACACGCGTTCATATCATTAGGAACTTTAGCTTTGAATAAATCTATTCCGCAGTCAGTAGACTCGGAAACCGACTCTAAAGGTATATCTGGAAAGCATGCCAATTCCTCACCCGCGGGCAAACATCTGTCTATGTATTCTTGGGAAGCTGAATAGAAATTATTAAACCCGGATTGAATAACAATATAATCAGATATTGGTTCTATAGATAAGCTCACGAGTGATTCCCCCACAAGATAGGGTATTCTATACGGTCTTAATTTGTAGCTTTGCCACAAATATTTGTCCATTAAAGGTATCTCGACTGTGACTATAATTAGGTTGTCTGATTTTGCAGCAGAGATTTGGGCTATTTTTGTTAATATTTGGAGATCAATGTGATCTAACGGTTGTGGAGGATTTAAATTCGGGAATTTACTTTCTATGGCTCTCATAACCTCTTTCATTTGTTCAGGCGAAACTAATTCGGCATTTAAAATTCCCCTTTTCGCCTCCTCTATCGCGGTAATTGCAGTTCTTATTAAGCTATTGCGATGCAGCATTTGTCTATAAACTTTAGTTGCATATATGCTGTATTCTAATTCCTGATCTATGATATTAATATGCTCATTCTGGGATTGAGCTAAATCTTTGATGCTTTTGGCAAGTGTATTGATATTTTTAACGTTGTCGTTGAGTTGTGTAACAAGAGAATCAATTTCTGTTCGTAGTATGTGTGTAGAGTTATTGACTAAATTAATGATTTGCGCTTCCTCTCGATATAACTTATTAATTTCTTGTCTGTATTTTTCATCATTTTCCCGATCTAATATTCCGAATACTTTTCTAGCTACTGTCCCTACAATTCCCCACCAGATGTTTCGCGAGTTCCTGCGTTCACTTACAGGAGTTCTATCTATAACTTCCCTGAGATGTGCCAGTAGGTGAACACTCTCATTATTAATGTATTCAATTGCCGGTTTTTGAAGTGCTCTGGAACATAGTTCCCTAGAGAAATATTTCTCTAAGAAGCAGTCTCGAAACATGGATTCGTATTCACTCTGCTCCTCTGATGGGTCCGTTAGGAGTTGCCCTATATCGATGGTGATTAGCATGGTCCATTTTTCCCTTATTATGTGAATATTGTTGAATCTCTCGTAATAGATTCCGGATTTCTGTTTGAAGTACTGGACTTCGTAGGATTTGTCTGAATTTGCAAGGTTCCATATTCCGAAAAATATTGCCAAAAATAAGATTTGAATAGCTAACATCTGTAACAAAAGATTTTCCTTTATGAAGGGCGAGATTTTAGAGTTTTCTTTGCTAGTTCATGGACCGAGAACGCTAATTTTAATTTTGACGGGTGCTTTGAAAATCTATGTCCTTCATTTGTTTCTAGAACAACAGTCCCGTTTTCTAAGGTTTTTACTATCTCGTAAGGGCCGCGATAATGACTATCTAGTTTCCCCTTTCTCGGTTCTTTTATTGTATACACAAATTTACCAGGTGAAAAATCTACCTCGTGTAAAGTTTTGTCGTATCTGTCTTTTGAATGATTTTTAGAGTTTATTAGATTAATTCGAGCTATTGCTCGGGCTTCATTTAATCGGGTCAATAGATTACCAATTGACTCAGGGTAGGTTTCTATCTGCGAATAGTCTGGGAATGAAGTTGGAGAACGAGCATTTTTACCAAATATTAATTCAAAAGGTGTAAAATTGGTTGCAGAATGTACAGTTGTATTATAGTTAAACATTGCCATAGCCAAATATTTGTCCCAATCTGAGAATGATTCTATGAATACTTTTAGATATTCGACTAAGGCATGATGAGATCTTTCCAATGCTCCGTTAGATTGCGGATGGTATGCGGATGTCGTTACTCGCTTGATTCGTAGAATCCGTGCTAATTTACTTAAAAGTTTGCTAGTAAAAGAAGTACCGTTATCAGATAAGATTACTTTTGGGCAGCCATATAGACTGATAAAATGGTTAACTAGAGCTTCGGCTATGGTTTCAGTCCGTATGTCTGGTATCGCAACCGCGGCACAAAATTTTGAAAAATTGTCTTGTATAGTGAGAATATGTCTGTTACCGTCTGGGGTGAGCTCAAGTGGCCCAACTGTGTCAATTGAAATCTTTTCGAATGGTTCAAAAGGTGTGTCAGTTATTATCATAGGTTGTCGAGTCTTTATTCGCGATAATTTTTCGCGCTGGCAAACGTCACAGTTCTGTATAAATTTATGTATGTCCTCTTTCATTCCAGGCCAGTAGTAACGTTCACGAATTCTCCAAAATGTTTTTACTACGCCTTTATGACCTCCGATTAAACTAGAGTGATATTCGTTAATTATTGGTAATTTTTGGTCTTCTGTCGGGCACATTATTTTACCTTTGGTAAGTGTGAGATTTAGAGGGCAGAATCTGAATATTTTAGTCAAATAGGGTTCTATTCCCTCCCCAATTTCGTCGCCATTTTCAGCTATTCTTAGAGTTAGAATTTTGTATTTTTCTAGAGCGCCTCTTAATCTATACAAGGCGTCTGATATCATTTCTGGAGTGGTTTTATCGAAGTGATGGGGTTTAAAGAATACTGTGAAAACCCGACTTTTTCCATATTGTGTTACAAACACCTGTCCTACTTTAGGCTTATTTATTTTAAATTCTGATTCTGAGATATAATTTAACGCTTGCAGTAACTTGGGTACTGGCTGAGTGAATTTACAATCAGCTGAAAGAAAATGAGCTATATTATCCTTAACATAAGTGAGACCGTCTCGACTATGAGAGATTTTTAAAAGAGGTTCTCCTAATGATCCAGAATCGATTGTATTTTTCAATTCAGGAACAACAGGATTTCTATCTACTTCAGATAATTCTGGTTCTGTTTCAAAGGCTTTAGTTGTTTGTTGAGCTGTAACTGCCTTGGGTACTGAATAACTAGGATTTGGTTTCAAAGAAACCGTTGTTTCTGCATTTTGATTTTTATTCATTACTGGATTTTCGATTTCGCTTAGTATGTTCTGTTTTGGTGAAACTGAGATCCGATTCTCATCCGGTTGTCTCGCTAGGCTCTTCGAAGTTATATCTAAATCAAAATTTAGTGGAGATCGCGGCGAAAAACAAATTTTTTCTCCCACTGGAGTTTCTAATAATTTATAAGCCCCTGCATCCCAGTACATTCCGTCAAAGGATGACATAAGTTGTCGGTTGATAGAAGGTGTTACTTCACCGAAAGAGGGCCTAGTTACTTGCCTGCGGCTTTCATCGATCGCTTCATCAATAGACTCAATTTCGGATTCTTCCTCACATTCATCCGACTCATCGATCTCTTCATTGTCTGCATCTGAAGCTGCTTCCTCTCCATATTCTTCTTTAGAATCTTCATTTTCCATGCCTTGTAGAGTACGGTCAAAACGGTGAAAAGATCTTCTAATTTCTTTTACGAGGTTCTCTCGGGCTTCAGCTTCCTCTCGTTCTTGTTCTTCTCGTAACTGAGCCGCCGCTTGCTCCTGTTCTTCTCTTCTCCGCATAATCTCGTCAAATTTGCTAAAACTGTCTTGTAAATTACCCGATTCAACCGTCTTAGGACTCGAATCTTTATCCACTGGTTGCGCACTACTATCTTCTGCTAACTGAGGGTTCTCAGGTTCAGTTCCATCGGTTTCGGTAAAATTCGGCTCTATTTCTACCACGGAGGGTATTTCCTTAGGAAATGCTCTGGGTGGCGAAGTTGTTATATTTGATAACTGTGGATTGGACTTGCTGATGTTTTCATCTGCTGATGAAAGCTCAGAAGTTTCTAATTCTTTATAGTTAGGTCTTTTATAGAGATGATCAGTTGATCTTGACTCGACCACTCTTTGTCGTAATCTGGAGGCTATGGTATCCCTAGGTGCCAGGAAAACGGGCTTAGCCTTTCCCGTAGGATTAGATTGATCAGTTTTCCTGGGTCTACCTGGCCCCCTTTTAGTTGTTAAATTCTGAGGGTTGTCGATTGGACACATGCTGACTTGAGTTGTAGGAAAAGGTTCCATCAAACGAGTTGGAGGATTATTTGATAAAGCGTCGGCTAGTTGATCGCCTACTTTCCGTTTAAGGACTACCTTAAACCTATACCCGTTTAACAAAGATTTCCATTTGACTTGTCTATCGGTTAAATGGACTCCGTCTTTCAACCATGATATGCAACCTTCATTTGTTTGTACAATAAATTCACGAGAGTGTAGATAAGGTCTAAATTGTTTAATAGCAAATACGAGTGCTAAGCATTCCCGTTCTTGTTTAGTGTATCTAGTTTCCGCGTCTATTAATGTACGCGACCCATAAGCGATGGGTAAAAATTGCATGATTCTTTCGGTGTTATTTGACTCTGATTCTATTTCAAATTCTTGACCTAAAATACAACCTAATCCTACCTCCGAAGCATCAACTATCAAGATAAATGCTTTGTCTGGGTCAGGATGGAGCAACAGTGTTTGCTCGCAAATCGCATCTTTTATGTTATCAAAAGCTGTTTGCGCTTCGCTAGACCATTGAAAAATTTTGTTTTTCTTTGTAAGTTCCGTCAATGGTTTAGTTCTTTCCGCGAAGTTAGCGATGAATCTACGCAAATAATTAGCCAACCCTAAAAATTTTCTCATTTGAGTGTGGTTAGTAGGCTGGGAAGCGGCTTTTAAAGCTGAAACTTTAGCTGGGTCGGGCTTGATCCCTTGAGGACTGATAATATGCCCAAGAAAAGCCACTTCTTTACAGAAAAACTTACATTTTTTGGGTTGCAAGGTTAAATTTGCTTCTCGAAGTCTTTGTAAAAATTTTCTCAATCTGTTGTTGTGTTCTCTCAGGTTTTTAGCAGGGATCAGAAAATCGTCTATCAAATTCTCCAATTCCCCAGCATTTCTCATGTCTTCTGTTTCATCATCTACCATTCTTTGAAAAGTTGGAGGCGCTACGCTGAGACCAAAGGGCATTCTAACAAATTCATAATGTCCCTCGGGTGTAGAGAACGCTGTTTTTTCTCGATCTTCCGGAGCCATGGGAACTTGGTGAAAGCCGCGAGCTAAATCCATGACACTGAACATTGTTGCTCCACTTAATCTGAGCAACATATCGTTGATATTGGGTAGAGGATACGAATCACCGACCGTCTTTTTGTTAAGAGCTCGGAAATCTATAACCATTCTCCACCGTTTGCGTCCTTGCGCATCCGCTTTCTTAGGAACGATCCATAATGGAGCGTTATATGGAGATCTGGATCTCTTGATGACATTGGTCTCGATTAACTCTCTCACTTGACGTTTAGCTTCATCCTGATGTTCTTTGGGTAACCGAAACTGTTTTATTTTTACCGGCCTATCGTCCATCAATGGGATTCTACAGAATGTAGTTTTTGATAGGCCTAGCTCGTCGCCCGGAAGGAAAAATCTATCGTAGAAATCCCGAACTAACTCGAGGATATCTTGTTTTTGTTCCGATGTTAAATTATTTGTAGGAATTCTTTTCAAAATTTCCTCAATGCGATCTGAGGTCTCTAACTGAGAATTAAGTAATTCATCCGGAGATTCGCTATCGCTTTCTCCTGGTATATAATGTTGGTTTACTTCGTATTCTTCGATAGGAATTGGTTGCATTTCAAACTCAGCTCTGCATTCATTAAAATTAGTTATCATTACGATAGCTCGATCGTTTTTTATTTTAACCGCGGCGTTCCCTAAGATGACTCCAGGAAAAGGCTGGACTTGGGGTAGATACCCCTCATCTAGGGAACTCGCTTGAACGGCAATTGAATAGCAGGTGCTAGTTCTTGGTGGTAACGAGAACCGCTGTTCCCTACCACCGTTAACGAAAGGTATATTCCGTGTAGGTATATTTATCAATGTCAATGACTGTTTATTATATGATAAATCCGCTTTTTCTTTCTTCAAAATATCATTACCGATTATACCCATACCGGCGATAGGAAAATCGTCTCCTACAATATGAAATTCAAATTCTTCAGAAAGGGATTCGGATTCGAAAATTCTTAATGAAACTACTCCTAAAGTTTTTATAATTCTAGTACCTATTCCGCTTAATTCTAATGTTCTACTAATATCTATTAAAACATGGGGCTTAAGAGCGTTTAGTTTTATCAGGCTAACATCTCCGCCTGTATCAATTAAAAATTTTTGTTGGTTTCCGTGTAAGTCGCTACATGATATCTTAATAACAGGGCCCGAATCAAGGTTCAATATAACCTTATGGTTTTGTGTATTGTATACAATAGGAATAGGGCGTACAGGCCTGTTTCCTAGAACCATAGTGTTAGTAAAGAACGAGATGATAGCTTTGTTATTAATAAAGAAGTCATTGCCAATGACAGCATCGTATCGGTTGATAGGAACTGCTGTTACATAGAAGTCAATATCTAGGTCCCAAATTTTAAATGTTGTTATACCGATTATGGGAACCAACTCTGGAGTAATTCCATTCACCGATTTTGATATTTCTTGAACTTCTACTTCTTCCTTTAATGTAAATAAGTTGATGAAGTTATGAGAAGACCCTGTATCGAGTAAAACCGATATCGGCCTATTAAAATAATCTTTATTATTTAAAATGACTACCGGGCCATTTCCTATTGTTCTGGAAAAGGTTTTGCATTGAACTTCTTCTGCAGATCCGCGGCACGGATCGGACTTTGCATGACTCGTCTCTGAGGGGGTGGGGTAGTTTGGTTGCCCGACATCCCCCCCATGCGTCGAGCACCATTGGAGTTTAAATTATTGCCTTTTAACGTTTCCATTTGCTGCAGCATTTCTTCGTATTTTTTTCGGTAAAATTTTAACTCTTTGTTATTATTATCCGGCCCTTGAATCGGTACTTTCTCTTGAAATTGCACGTGCTTCGCGATACGATAACCCTCTGACCTTGCCATTGGGTCCTCTGAATTAGTCAAGTTAGACGTTGACGGCTCTCTTTTGAAAATATTGATTTTCTGATCGGAGCTAGGAGAATAAGCAAATGACTCGGCCTCTTTACTAGGGTCGGGCCCGTAGATCGGGGTAGAAGCATTATTATACTCCCGACGATTTCTAAATTGATTTCTATAATCATCATATTCCCGAGATAGTTTAGAAGCTTCCCAAGCATCAGCGCGAGAATTGTCACCGTCATATCTCCGTGTTCGATTCGAGTTATTATCATGATCGCCAGTAAGTTTGAGCGTTTCCTTAATTTCCTCAAACAGGGTAGTTAATGTAGTCCTTTCATCTTTAAACTGATTAACGAAAGCAATTTTTAAGTGTTTCGGCAAATTTTCATAAAGAATGTCTTTAGCGTCAACGCAAGCCGAAATGTAAGCTGCGGGTCCACTCGGTTCTTGATTTTTGATCACATCCAGGCTAGATAAGATGTCTTTTAAACGGTAATAAAAATCCTCAATAGATTCTTCACGATCCCGTTGGCAACGCGCTAGCTTCCTCCTTAAATATCTTATAGGGTTAAGAGGCCTAAATTCTTTTCTGAGAAGTTCTAAAACTTGATCTACGGTATTCAAATCTTTTGCTCCCACGTAACGTCTTGCTCGCCCCGTTATTCTATTTAACAGGTGGCCCACGTATAGTTCCTGATTATTTTTGGGCAATAGATGAAGTTGTCGTGTAACCGCCCGATCAAATTTCTCATATGTTATATCGCCATCTCCTGAGAAAATAGGAACCGTAGCAGCAAAATCTTTTGCGGGTGTGTAAAAACGATCGATAGGATCCATATTGACTGTGAGATTCGCATTGTTAAGGGTATTATTCAGGGTATTATTCGCAGCATTACTCGCGGCGTTATTCGCAATGGCGGCGGCTGCCAGTTCTTGTCTTTGACGTTCAAGTTCACGCTTTTGACGCTCTACCTCCGCCTTTAAACGATTAATCTCTGCCTCAGACATGTTTATTTATAATTAAACTAAACTTAACTATTTATTCTTAATAAACCCTTTAAACGTTTCGAGTCAACAAAATAGTCACTTTTGTTCTCGATTAGAGAAAAGAGTTAATAACTCAGAAGTGATATTTTGATGCGTAGTTACAACTATACATATACGTACTGTATACCTATAACTATTTTTTTTTTTTTTTTTTTTTTTTTATTTTAAAAGAAATATCCTATAATAAAACATAAAATGATTCACATATAATTTGTCGAAGGTCCGAAAATAATGTTTAAACTGTTTGTTACAAAACTCAACGCTACGTATTGTCCTCAGTAAAACACGTGTTTTCTTTTAAGCTAAGACCGTAATATTTGGTTATACTGTATATAAAAAAATTATTATTAAGGAATCCTTTGTACAACTCAAGTACCGGAGGTCATAAAATCGACCCTATGCCGGCTATCCTATTCTAGCTGCACAAGTATGTTTTAAATGTATTTTTCACGTTTCAGAAATAATAAAAATAAAACATATTTTATTTTCAAAAAAAAAAAAAAATATTTCTAGGAAAGAAAATATCCAAAATATAAAAGTGAAAGTTTTGTAATTGGCTTTATTTTATTATTATTTTTTTTTTTTTTTTTTTTTTTCTTTCAAAGACTCTCACGAAAATAAATACGTTACGCTGATTATACAAATAATTCTTTGTTCTCTTTTCTCGTTAAACTTTAAAGTTTAAATATTGAATTTCAATACTAGGCTACAATAACCGAAAATATTCACACGGCTCCAACTGCCGAGTAAACATAAACATAAGATAAATTATTTTATTTATTAAATTGCTGACGCGCGTAAGATGATATATATATATATATATATATATATATATATATATATATATATATGAAAATAATTTATAGTTATTTAATCTATATTATTATTTTTCTTTTCTTAGTTTACTATTATATCATACTATGGTTTTTATTTAAATAATTTTTTCTCAGAATCCCGAGTCATCGAAATATGATACTTCCTGCGATAAGATTACAGTAACTTTTGAATAATTATTTAATTGCTTAAATATATTTATATATATGTGTATACATTTACTTATTTTGAAAAATTTTTTTTTTTTTTTTTTTTTTATAATTATACTAAACCGAGGAAGAGGAACCAAAGTTCTTTATATGTTAATTAAATTTTCGAAAATTTTATTTGTTGAAAAATACGAAAATTTATGCTGAGAAGAGTAAAGTATTACTCTCGGTAATGCTTCGCTGTTCTTATAATATTCTATTATTTTCTATAATATTTTGAAAGGACTACTTGTGAAAACTAGATGAATTAAAACGAATTCCCCGTTACCTAACGTTAAATAGCTACCTTGCTGCAAAATCAGATCTTTTTTTTTTTTTTTTTTTTTTTTTTTCAACGAAAATTTTCTTTACTTATTGAGAAAATTTTTAACTTTTATCGCTTTTTTATACCGCTTTTGGGAAAATATCTATATATACATATATCCATATATGTGTATGTAGCTATATGTTAGTACAAATAATTTATGATCAGTCTCAATCACATGCACAATATAAATAGTATAATAAAATATATAAATATAAAATTAACAGTTGGGTTGAAACTTTTGAAAGTATTTTTTTTTATTCTGTGTGCTTCTTCTATGGAAATTTTTACTTCCGCTATGTTCCTATGATGGAATATAATGGATTCCTCACTTTTCTAGGAAATAGATTTAATAAATCTGTAGCGGAGCAAAAACACCATAAAACAATACTTTATCTGTATTCATACGGATCAACAAATTTAGAGATATTCTATTTAGTTTCTTTATTTTATATATACTAAAGTGTTATTTAAATAAATCAAGAAATTATTTCCGGTGATAACAAAATATCAAAGTTTCAAATAAGTATAAGCATTTTATTATTGTAACTTAAATCTACTCTTAAGAGGAGAGAAAGATGCTGTGAAAATTTCTACACCATACAAAAATAAATCTAAGAAAATGAAACCATTGATTTTTGAGTGACCAATCCTTTGTAATAATGAGACAATAAAATCTAACGCGATTTTCCTTGCATGAATTAAAAATAAGATTCCTTTATTTTTCTCAAGGAAAATAGAGATAAAACTCTTTAAAGGAATGTATTTTTAAATATAAACATTTTCCAAAAGTTTATTATAATTAAAAATTTTCTTTCAGACTAAAATTTAACTATTTAAAATGATTCCCTTTTATGATTTTACTTTTACATGAAATTCAAGAATAGTATTCTAACGACCGAATCCCACCGCTGCCACCAGAAAATTCATTGTTATGTCCGACTATTATTTATTTATTTATTTGGTTGCGTGGATTAGGCGTTCGGACTAACCAATGCAATTTTCGGCTCAAATGTTTAGTTCAAGCCTTAAGTTATTTATTTTTGGGATACGTTTCGATGTGAACTTTCTTGGATTTCTTGTTTACTTAAAATAGAATCATCATTACAATAGAAGGATATAAAATGCGCTTGGTCAATCAATACGATTTTATTTTTAATAGCGTCCTTATTTCCTCTTAAGATTTTGAGACTGATTGGAAAAATTGCTAAAGTTAGAGAAAGAAAAGAGGTCAATTGTAACGGTCTTACCTTTGTGCTGATGAGTAAATATATGTATGTATATATTTTCTTTTCCTGGAGATAATACTCGCGTTGTGGACCCTTGGATTGGCTGCTAGCTCTCGATGACGGCAATCTCCAGGTGAGGGGTGAGGTGGTGACTTATAACTTAGCTTATTTTATGAATAATACACCAACAGCTATTATCACTTTGCTTTTTCTTTATTTTTATATTAAAACTCGAAATGAATAATAAAGATTCCTTCAATTTTCTTGAAAGAAAATAGAGGTGATACTCTTTAAAGGAATATCTTTATTATTTTAATCATTAGTTAATTACACTAAAAATTTTCACAGAGTTTTACACTGATTATTATTTTAGATACAAATTTGAATTAGCACTTAACTTATCACTCACAACCAATAACGCTTATTTTTTTTTTGTAAATTTATTTTGGTTACTATTTCCTTTATTTTCCTGTTCAGGAAATAGAGATAAAACTCTTTAAAGGAATGTGTTTTTATTTTTTTATTTTGTTAAAGATTGTTTAATATTTCTTATTTTAATATGTTCTTTTTCCACGATTTAGTAATTGCTTGAATTAAGCGAAATGATATTCACTGTTGTAATTTCTTTTTTTTTTTTTTTCTTCTTTCGCGATGCGATTTAATAATGATTTATTTTATTGATTTGTACTGTATTATAAAAGCGACGTGGTCGGTTTTATTTCTTTTTGAATATGAAAGATTTTTAGGATACTGCTGTACCTAATAACTGACTCTTTGCTGAGGGGTAATTCAGCTACAAACCGTAATGCAAGCCGGTGCTCGGTAGAGTGATCTTGCACTTGAAAATTTTGAACGTCGCAACCATGGGATTCGAGTTTTAGGGGAAGGAGAAATTTTTGATGAGTCGCGTCTTGAGATGTCCCGTTGACGGAACTTAATTTAAGTCAATGCTAATTGTGCGCATTATAACAATCTTAGCTGACGATAAGTGGGGACTTACGAATGATAGAATGGAAGAAAGGAATGGGTAGAATAGGTTTTGTCACACTTCATTGAACCCATCCTTGTTTCTCTCAGAGAAAATGGAATATCTATTCCTAGGGAGTGTTCAACATGAGTGACTGTAAGCGAAGTTTGCGAAATCGGACATAACAAAACGTACATTTCCATAACCCAACATGGATATAAAAAAATTATGTCAAATGAACATCTCCAACAGTAAAATATCTATGAAAAATTAACTGTTTTATATTATATTTTATAGAGATGTTCAAAAACAGTTAATTTTTTATAGATATTTTACTTATGGAGATGTTCATTTGACATAATTTTTTTATATCCCTGTTGAGTTTTGGAAATGTTTGTATTTAGAATTTTTTCTTTCATAGTAATTTTCTTTTGTTTTCTTTGAAAATATATACTTTAATTAATTCATTTATTCAATTAGAGGAAATATTGTTAATATATTTAAATGATTTTATACTTTTATAATTACAGTTTTTCAAAATTATTTATGTTTTTATTCTTTGAAATTAAATTTCTCGGGAAAAAAAAAGATATATAATTAGATATAATCATATATAATCATATAAAATTCTATATAATTTTTCACAATTAAATATGATTATATCTAATAATTAAAAAATTTTCATATTTAATTTCATATAAAAATATACAATTATATATAAATATATATAATTATATAAATCTTTCTAATTTAATTATATAAAAATATATATAACGATATGTTTATATATATATATATATATATATATAACGATATATTTATATATATATATATATATATATATATATATATTTATATGTAAAATGAGCGAATAAACTAATTGGATCTGGTTTAGGCGTGAGGAATTAAACAATTAAAAATTACACAGTTTTTAACAATAAAAAAATTAGGTATTTATTTACACTTATTTACACTTTAAAATTGTAAGAAACTTAACAATTATAGCGAATGCGACTAAGAGATACGCGATAGCGAATGCAATCTAAAGAAAGGATTCACGTATAAACTTCGACTCGTGGTCGATAGCGGTTATATTCACGGAAATTAATTTATAATTAATTACACGCGAGTAACAATCAGATTTATTCCCAATAAATAGCAGCCTTATTTTACTGACTAAATATTGAGGATAATTTAGCGTAGCGGATCAAGAATTATATCACACAAGAAATAATTATAGCAAAGAGAAGCGATTTTAGCACGAGAGAAAACACGAGGTTGCAAGTAGCAAAGCACGTTGCAGAATGAATAGATGAAAATGTCGTTGAGTCGTCGTCGGCTCTTGGTGTTGACGTGGCAGCCTTGCTGCATAAGACGAATTTTCCCATTGGCTTAAAAGCGCGCCAACAGAAAGTAGTTGATAGCGGATTTTCTTATTGGTTGGCCAATATAAAACGAATTATCTGATTGGCCGGCTGGTAGCGGGTTCCCATAGCGTCTTGACACGGTCCTGAGGGAGTTTTTAGTATGTGTCGGGTCCAAATAGCGAGTGACCCGGCACTCTACGCTCTCTGTACAATCGCGAGTTCGGCAGCTCCCGGACTTAGCGGAAATGCACGAAGCTTATTTGAATTAATTTAAGCTCGTGACTGAACATTCTCCCCAGCGCTGGCGACGGTGTCGACTGGATTGTCATCTGGAGAGTGAACTGGTAGTACACACAGTTTAGCGATTGGTCGAACAAGTTCCGTAGTAGCGGTTTTCAGAGTTACTACTCGAGTCAGGCCATCCCTGCCTGGATGTAATGCGAGTACTCGTGCAAGCGGCCATTTTGATGGTGGGAATCTCTCATCAGTTAGCAAGACTAATGAACCCACCTTGATGTTATTTTGTGGATGATGCCACTTAGAAATAGATTGATGACGTTGTAGGTACTCGGTTGACCATCTATTCCAAAATTGTTGGAACATTTGTTGTAATTGTTGCCAGCGTGACAACGTAGCGGTATTGTTCTCCAGTAGCGAAGGCCCAGGCACAGCGATTAGCGGTTCACCGATGAGAAAATGTCCGGGAGTCAGAGCGGTTAAATCTGCAGGATCTTCGGATAGCGGAGCGATCGGTCTTGAATTTAATACAGCTTCAATCTGTGTTAAAACCGTAGCGAGTTGGTCGTAAGTCAATAGCGATTCACCAATAGTTCGTATAAGATGGAACTTGATTGACTTTACGGCTGCTTCCCACTTGCCACCAAAGTGGGGAGCGCTTGGCGGGTTGAACTTCCAGTCTGTACCATCTGTAGCGAGTAAATACTGAAGTTCCTTTAGCTGTCTCGATCCTGCTGCGAATTCTTTCTTTAGCGTGGCGTCTGCTCCTACAAAATTTGTACCACAGTCCGAGTATAGGGTACTGCAGGCGCCTCTCCGACTAGTAAATCTTCTGAATGCTGCGACGAAAGCGTCAGTAGAGTAATCGGTGACAATTTCTATATGTATAGCGGACGTAGCGAGACATACAAACACAGCGATCCATCCTTTATAAGTTTTCGTACCTCGACCTTGAAATGTCTTCAGTGTTACTGGCCCAGCGTAGTCTATTCCAGTGTGTAAGAATGCTTTTGATGGTCTTACACGAGCGGATGGCAATTTTCCCATTAATTGTTGTGCACGAACACCTCTATGTCTCGTGCACACGACGCAGCGAAGAATGTGTGATCTGACTGGAACTCGACCACCTTCTATCCAGACAGATCTCCGTAGATCAGCGAGAGTCAATTGAGTTCCCCCGTGGAATGTTCTCTGATGCGAATGGTCTATCAATAGCGTACTTAAGCTTGATAATCTTGGTACAATTGCTGGATTTTTTTGTTCATCATCCAGAAGTGAATTCTTCAAGCGACCGCCGACTCTGAGTACTCCGTTATAGTCGACGTAGGGAATCAATTTAGCGAGACGATGATTTCTGTGTAGAGAATCACCATCTTTCAGTAGTTTCAGCTCTTGCGAATAGTACTGACTTTGAGTATCCTTGATCAGTAAAGTCTTAGCGAGTTCCAGGTCAACCGTAGAGAGTGGTGTGGCCAGTGTGGACTGTGGCACTTTTTTAAATTTAGCGATGGCACGTAGACAGATTCCAAGCGTGCGAAGTAATGGTGACAACTTAGAGAATTTTTCCAGTAGCGTGTATAGCGGGTGTGAATCTGCCTTGAAGATGGTAAAAACCAGACCTGGACGTTCTTCAAGATGTGATACCGTCTGCGTAGGGATGTCAAAGGATGGCCAGTTTTCTTTTGATTGACTGAGCCACTTAGGTCCCGTCCACCATAGCGAATGCTGTTCTAGTTTGGCTGCTGATAAACCTCTTGAAGCGCAGTCAGCTGGGTTGAGTTTCCCTGGAACAAAATCCCAGTTGACACTTGGTAACGATTCTTGAATCTTGGTAACTCTGTTGCGAATGTAGACTTTCCATCTACCTGGGTAATTTCGTATCCACGTTAAGGATACAGCGGAGTCTGTCCACAAGAAAATTGGTATCTTTTTAAGTTTCAAAACTTTCTTGACGTAGAGTACCAGTTGAGTGAGTAAGACAGCGGCATTAAGCTCCATTCTTGGTATAGTTATGGGTTTCAGTGGTGCAACTTGTGTTTTGGCACACACTAGCGAAATGTTGGAGCTTCCAGTAGCGTCAGTAACTTTTAAGTAGACGACAGCAGCCATAGCGAGTTGTGAAGCGTCAGAGAATCCATGTAATTCAATCGATACACCAGTTTTAACATGATTCCAGCGAGGTATCTGAATCTTCGAGATCTGATGTAGTTCATCTCGAAATAAATTCCATTCTTGAAGAAGCAACGGTGATAGCGTAGCATCCCAGTCGAAGTTCTGCAGCCATAGCTTCTGCATGAACATCTTGGCTCTCACGATGATCGGTGCCAAAAACCCCAGTGGGTCAAACAAGCGAGCAATTTCAGATAAAATTGTGCGCTTAGTAGTTGGTGATGCTTCTGGAAGCCAATAGCCAAACTGGAATTTATCCTGTGTTGAATTCCAGGTTAACCCGAGCACTTTTACTGTAGTATCCCCAAGTTCTCTTGGTGTATCTTCTTGGGTTTCAACTGGAGCGACTTGAGAGAGTAATTCTGTTGAATTACTTGCCCACTTTGCAAGCGGAAAACATCCTGCGGCACACATTTTTTTTGTATCGAGAGCAACTTGGATTGCCTCAGCGAGTTCATCTGCGCCTCCATAGATGTCATCAACGTAGCGTGTATTTGTCAGCGGTTCAACAGCTTTTGGAAATTTATTTCCTTCATCTTCAGCGAGTTGTAAAAGTGCTCTCCCAGCGAGATATGGAGCTGATGTTGTTCCATACGTAACAGTAGCGAGTGCAAATACTGTTGGGATGTCATCTTTGTCAAACCAGAGTATGCACTGTAGATGATGATCTTCTTTGTCAACTGCGATCTGACGAAACATTTTAGTTACGTCAGTAGCGAATAAATAGCGATGGCAGCGGATGCGAATAAGCACGTCACTGATGTCAACTTGAATCTTGGGACCCACATGTAGTATCTCGTTGACTGATACACCAGATGTTGTTTTCCAGGAACCATTAAATACCACTCTGAGCTTGGTGGTAGTGCTCTGTTCTTTAAGAACCCCATGATGAGGCAACATGTAGCTGTTCGGTGGTAAATCCTTTAATTTTATACGTCTCATGTGTCCCAATTCTTCATATTCCTTCAAGAAGTCGAAGTATAACTTCTTGTAAACTGGATCGTCCTCCAATCGTTTGCGAAGACGTAGTAAAGCGTATTGCGCAGCTCGTAGCGACTCACCCAGTTGACATGGCGAAGATTTAAGCGGCAAGCGAACGACATATCGACCATCAGACTGTCTGTAGTGTGTATTGACAAAGTGTTGTTCACACTCGTCTTCTTCTTCCGTATATCGTGTAGCGAATTCTGTCTGTGGCTCTTCTTGATACCAAAACTTGCTCAACAAGTCTTGTAGATGGTCATCAACAGTAACATGATGACCATAAGCTGTCAATTTTGATGCAGCGGTGTCCACAGATCCATAAATAATCCAGCCAAGCGTCGTTGACTGAGCGATTGGGTCATTGTTGTTCCCTTTCCTTATTTTAGCGTTGATTATATGTGCAGCTGGGGCTGCACCCAGAATGATGTCAATAGGTCGTGGAATTAAGAAGTCTGGATCAGCGAGTTGAAGATTAGTTATATGCGGCCATTTCTTATTGGTTAGCGTAAATGACGGCAAGTTTACCGTCAATAGAGCAAGCACATGAGCTTGGATAGTAATAGAAGCGGAACTATGTAGCGAATGCAGCGTCATCTTGCATGACCCAAGCGAATGCCCAGCTGACACATTCCCAATCCCACGTAATGGTACAGCTGCTTTACTGAGTTGGATATCCAGCTTCTTAATTAGCGAATGCGTCACAAAGGATAGCTCCGATCCTTGGTCAATAAGTACACGAGCAGTACATGTACTTCCTGTTAGCGAATTCAACTTAACAATAGCGGTAGCGAGTAAAACATTGAGCGAATGAGCTGAAAGCAGACTAGGTTAGCGAATTCAAAACAAAAGTTACCAAAATTGGAACTATTTGTTACCTGGGTCAGATACAGGAGCGTCCTGTACTGATTTAGCGGCAGCACTGACATCAATGTGCGTCGATGTGTGATGTGGCTGGTCACAATGGCGGCATTTCTGTCTAGTTCTGCAATCAGCATAGCGGTGGCGTCCCAAGCAGTTGAAGCAGAGACGGTAATGCTGGACGATCGTTCTGCGGTTTTCTGGCGTCGCCTTTTGGTAGCTGGGGCAAAAGAGAACAAAGTGTTTCTCTTTGCAGATTGGGCACATGCCCGGTTCACTCGTACGATCCTTGGGAGTGAAAGCGACGTAACTAGCGGAACCAGTAGATGTAGATGGCGTTGATGAGGTAGCGGATCGACTGTTCACAAACTTCACTTGTTTGTTAGAAGCGGCTGACTTTGCGTAAGGCTTAGGTGATGGTTGTCTTTCACTAACACCCTTAGCTTGTGTAGAGGTTAGTTTAGCGCCAATTTCAGAATTTTCCCAAGCACGAACTTTGGCCTTGAGCATGTCGTGCAGCTGTTGGTAAGTGGGAAATTCATTGGACAACCCAAGCGATGCCATCCAGTCCACTCTCAAATCTGATGGCAAACAACGAACAGTGAAGCGAATTAAAAAGGGGTCCAACTCACCAATTGGAATTCCCAGTGCTGATATTGCGTCCAGCGATTTCTTGTTAGCGAGTAGAAGTGCATCCAGATCAGTAGCGGAGTGTGACGTCACCGGTCGACGATCGAGCAAACCATCGATATGCATATCGAGTAATCTGCGTGGATTGGTGTAGCGAGTGTTCAGCAAATTCCAAGCTGGTTGGAAAGCGTCATCCGTGATCTGGACGTTAGCGAGTAGAGCAGCAGCTTCACCTTTGACCTGCGTTTTCAGGTAATGCATTTTCTGGGACCCAGTAAGCGAATCTTCATTAATGACGAGTGACGTGAACAAGTCCTTGAACGAGTCCCACTCGTCATAAGAGCCTTGGCACGTTGGCAGTTTAATTTGCGGCAAGCTAGACTTGTGCGCGCCCCCAAAGTAAGCCGTTTGGTCGTGGTTAACGGCAGGAGCTTCCTGAACAGGTTCTAGAACGGGTCTAGCAGAGCTGAGTCTCACTCTGAGCTCAGTGTATACAAGATTAGCTGTACCATAAGCATTACCTGTCTGGTATTCATTAGCGATGATATCTGGCACATCCTCGAAAAGTCTCTCATGAGTTGTGTTGAAGCGATTCCACAATTCATTGAGGATAGCGAGTTCAGCGTCGATGGCGGCGGCACCTTGGTTAGCGAGTACTTCGTTGGTTAAGCGGTTGGACATGTTCCACATCGTGTCGATGCGGTTCATTTGGAGAGCGACTTGTGCTTCAGCGGCCATCTTGAATCGACGTGGCACACAAAATGGACGCGATACGTGAACCCGACGCTAAGTTTTCGATCGTTTTTGCAAAAAAGTCTTTTTACACCGGTGTGTAAAATAGATCACCCCGGGCAGCACTCTAGCAGTGCTCAGCAATGCCCACGGCACTTAGCGATTTTCACGACACAAAACACTTACACTAACTTCTTCTCACAATTTTTTACGATTTTTAATTTATAAATAATTTTTAATTGTTTAAACACGCCAGATCCGGCTCGAAGGACCAAATGTAAAATGAGCGAATAAACTAATTGGATCTGGTTTAGGCGTGAGGAATTAAACAATTAGAAATTACACAGTTTTTAACAATAAATAAATTAGATATTTATTTACACTTATTTACACTTTAAAATTGTAAGAAACTTAACAATTATAGCGAATGCGACTAAGAGATACGCGATAGCGAATGCAATCTAAAGAAAAGATTCACGTATAAACTTCGACCCGTGGTCGATAGCGGTTATATTCACGGAAATTAATTTATAATTAATTACAGGCGAGTAACAATCAGATTTATTCCCAATAAATAGCAGCCTTATTTTACTGACTAAATATTGAGGATAATTTAGCGTAGCGGATCAAGAATTATATCACACAAGAAATAATTATAGCAAAGAGAAGCGATTTTAGCACGAGAGAAAACACGAAGTTGCAAGTAGCAAAGCACGTTGTAGAATGAATAGATGAAAATGTCGTTGAATCGTCGTCGGCTCTTGGTGTTGACGTGGCAGCCTTGCTGCATAAGACGAATTTTCCCATTGGCTTAAAAGCACGCCAACAGGAAGTAGTTGATAGCGGATTTTCTTATTGGTTGGCCAATATAAAACGAATTATCTGATTGGCCGGCTGGTAGCGGGTTCCCATAGCGTCTTGACACGGTCCTGAGGGAGTTTTTAGTATGTGTCGGGTCCAAATAGCGAGTGACCCGGCACTCTACGCTCTCTGTACAATCGCGAGTTCGGCAGCTCCCGGACTTAGCGGAAATGCACGAAGCTTATTTGAATTAATTTAAGCTCGTGACTGAACATTATATATTTATTTATATATATTTATATATGAATAACGTGGTTAAATTACGACGGATGCGCACAACATTCGTCCATTCTACTCGACTGTTCTCGACCCTCCCCCCACTCTTTAAAATATATAAGGCTTGCTATACAAGCGATTACCCTTCTCGCCTATTTTAAACTTTCACTCAATGTTTCTCCTGTGGCTCTACCTCCCCTTTTCCGCCTTAAATCGTTCAATTTTAGCCTCCGTAAAGAAGTTTCACTTCAAAAATTTAGTATAACTTTTGGTGTACTTCATTTGCCTCCCTCAACCTTAATTTTTTGTAAGTAATTATTGTTTGTAAAATTTTATGAAGCTTCAATAAATTGTATAAAATTTGACTTCATTTCCAATATGAAATGTTATAGAATTTCTCTTAGAAATTTTACGGGTTAAGTTTTGAATTAATACACTGTAAAAAAAGCAGTGTTAAGAATACACTCATTTTAGCTCCGCCCAGTATTAAAATGAAATTACACCGGTGTAGGCGGTGTAATTCGCTGGGGTCAAAATACCGGTGTAAAAGAGAGATAAACTGCGTCCGCTCAGAGTATCAACTTTGGAAAGCTTATAAAACGCACAAAATATCTTGACACACACGCTAGCGCACACATGCACACACACGCAAGCGCACACATGCACACACTCACACACACGTACACATGCTAGCGCCCACATGCACACACATACGAACGCACACACGCGAGTACGGACACACACTCACACACACGTACATATGCGAGCACCCACATGCACACACATACGAACGCACACACGCGAGCGGCACACACGTACACACACATTTACACACGTACACGAACACATATGTCCACACATTCCCAAAGTAAAATACTTCATTACCGGAAAATTTAATTTAACACCGATGAAGAATATTTACACCGGCAGCGGCGTTATTTTTACACCGCTTTCGGTGTTAAAATTTAATACCGCCAATTTCAACCCCTACATCGCTTGGACTTACCCCAGTTATTTTTTACAGTGTACTGGAGTAAAGTCTGTAAAATTATTAAAAAAGCAGTAAAATCCGCTGACTATCCCAATGAGAAAAAATTACTAATCATAGCACTAAAATTTAGTGACTTTTACAATAAATTAGAACTTTTAATTTTGGCTGAAAATAGAGAATTTATTTAAACAATAATTTATTAAAATTAATCAAAACTTAAATGAGTTTTCTGCGTATTAAAAAATTTGGTGGCCCTGAAAAGGGCCGTTTACGTTTGATGATAAAGGTTAATTGCTTATAATCTTTTTTTTTTACATAAATAATTAAGGTTTGCTCTTTTTTAAATATCTCTTCTTTTTATTGGAATTTATCAATCGAGGCCTGCCAGGTGGATGAGAGCATTGAAACCGCGTTGTTAATGATCGCCGGCTACAAAACTCGCACTCGAGGTTTTTCAATAAATGCTTGATATTATGTCGACGCCACTTAATTTTATCTTTGAATAGCCGCTGACATGATTCAAACTGGCACCGATACAGCGTTAATATACCCCTGTCCGAAACTTCTCTCGGCTTCGAAAACCCATCACTATCTGCACTACTTTTTTCAGTAACAATGATGTTCTCAAAGGAAACTTCCTTCACGACCGCCTGAGGTATTTTTTCTTCGTCACAGACAGCTTCCGCGCACTGAGGTTCCTCATGACTTTCTCTTGATCCGACACCACTAAAAAACTCACTTCTGCTACTCATATTTGACAAGTTTATTATTTTCGACTCTTCAAAAATTCACGTCCGTACTCGACGACTTGAGCTTTCACAATGATCTTCTAAAACGTCCTACTGTCGACTTACCTGGTCATAATTACTTACTTTGGGTCTTAAGTATTATTAGTATACTAATGTATACCCCAACCAAGAACTAGTGCGTAATAGCAATGAAAAAAGTTTAAATTCTACAAGGGAGTAATTTTCAAATTAACAAAAAAATATATGGTAAAATATAAAAAATATATATTTTTAGTGTAAAAAAAAATATATAAATCCTTTCCCGGCTCGGAGTATTGGTAAGTATAGGTGTGAGTCATGTGGGGATAAAGCCAATGAAAGTCCGTTGTTAGTCGGTATGAGTAAAAGTTTAGTTGTGGTAGTGTAGACAAGCACCCCCTTCTACCGTTTTTCCGGACCCCTCTCTAGAAAACAGACTATAGCTCTCTTATTTTAAGGATAAGACTTATGATTTAGATTAAGAGTAGGGATTCAAGGTCGAGCGGGAAAGGGTTAAAAATACATAAAAAATATATTTTTAATAACGAACTTTTCGCTGATTTTCGTTCATATATGGTATTTTAAATATTTTAAATACAAATTTTTTTGTACGGATAGTTTTTTTTTTAATTTCGTATATATATTTAATAGATTTTTTTTTTATTTTCATAACACAAAACTATCCCATTATTAATATTTAGTTATCAAGTGCCAAATTAAAGATGTGATTTTTTAAATATTTATTAAGATATCATTCATAAAGTATTTTAGATTATGTTTGAGTTATTCCATACCAAATCACCTGATTTTAAAAATCACATTTTTTTCAGCTGAATTTTTCACATATTTTTGTATGTATCAAAAGACGCTTCCCTGTAAATCTTTAGCCCTTAATTTCCAAAAATTCTTAAGATATGAATTAATGAAAATTTCAAAAAATTAATGGCATGGCAATTAAAACTTCATTCAAGGACCAACAACATGACCCACATTACTTTTAAAACATCATGAATTGAACGGATGTAATAAATTTTTTAATCGTACCGTACCATTATTTTTTTGAAATTTACAAAAATTTATATTTCAAATACTTTTGGAGATTAAGGGCTAAAAATTTATAGGTAAGCGTCTTTTGATGCATACAAAAGCATGTTAAAAATTCAGCTAAATAAAAAAAAAATTTTTTTCTTCGTGTATTTCTCTAATATCTTAGAATCTATCCTATCGCTCAATCTGATATACATACATATATACATACATGCATGCATAAATACACACATACCTACATACATACATACATATATACATACATACACTCATCATCATCTTAAAATTAGTCGGAATAGCTTCTTAGAACCTCAAACCGTCAAGATCTAATGGAAATTCGGTTTTCGAAAATCGGACCGAAACCAAAAACTTCTTGAATTTTTGAAAATTTACAATTTTCTTAGCGAGAAGTTAAAAAAGAAAGTTAGGAGTATCGGTCCGAGTTTTCAACAGATTTCAACGTTTTGAGGCTATTGTGACTCATTTCAAGACGATGTCCGAGTGTATGCGCATATTTATACGTACGTATTAGGCTGATTAAAAAAAAATCAACAATTTTTTTTTTTTAAATCCTGCATTGAAATATCTTCAGAGTACGGAAAAAAGACGCTTGGGTAAACCTAAGCTGTTAATTTGAATATTTAGGGGACGCGCAAAAACTTTTTTTTTGAAGTGAAACTTCTTTACGGAGGCTAAAATTTAACGATTTGAGGCGGAAAAGGGGTGGTAGCGCCAGAGGAGAAACATTAAGTGAAAGTTTAAAATGTTCGAGAAGGGGAATTGCTTGAATAGCAAGCCTGATATATTTAAAAGAGTAGGGGGAGTTGAGAACAGTCGAGTAAAATGGACGAGTGTAGTGCGCATACGTCGTCATTTAACCAAGTTATTCATATATAAATGAATATATATATATACAATATTGGCCATTAAATCTTGTCGGGTAGTATAGTTCGGAAAAAAAAAATATCTGAAAATCAAAATATGTATAACTAGTTTTCTACTAAATGTAACAATATATGTATACTAATTGAATGTAAAATTATAAATATGTATTATAAAATAAGTCACTAAGAAAAATATGGTCAGTATTTAAAAATTTTTAAAGAATATTTGTGTGTACTTGAAAATATCTATAATTCAAAAGGACTGAATTAAAAAGTTAATAAAAAGTTATTTCTATAAATAAAGAAACACATCCATATAAATTACTGTATAAAATTTAATTTCTATAGATAAAGGTACACCTCTATATAAATTACCGGATAAAATCTAATTGCAGTAAATAAAAACATAAAAAATTAAAAATAACTGTAATTATAAAGGTATAAAATCATTTAAATATAATATAAAATTGAATTTGATTATAGATATCATATCTTATAGAGATGTTCGAAAACAGTTAATTTTTTAGAGATATTTTATTTTTAGGGAAAGTTGGAAAATCCAAAATTACACACCTCAATCGCTCATTTTAGTTTTAGTCATTACTTTTACTTATTATTATTATTAGTTTTTTTAAGTATCACACCTTTTAAACTTAGATGACACTCTTTTTTTAAATCCAACTATTACGCTAGTGCTGCTGCCAGTAGTTAATTACTCTGGGATTAAAACATTTTGTATTCACTTGATAGAATAATCAATCGACTAAATATTGGGCCGAAATTATTCTTAAACTAATTGTCTCTGTATAAGTATATGATTTGATCCATTTTATTGTAATCAAAAGAGTGTAGAGATAATTCAATCTGACTCAATGAGTCAAAAAAAAAAAAAAAAATAGATCGATCATAAAACTTCCTCAGCGCTTTCGCAGTACTATATTTTATATAAAAAGGTTTAGTTGGTATAAAAGATTATCATTTGCTGACATTTCATTAGATTTTTATTCGGCAAAAAGTTCCTTAAATATTTTAATCCGTACGGAATATAGAAATATGGGCAAGTTATATGCTTTCCGCAGGCATGTATAGCGCCCAGACTTTTAAAATATGATACGCCTACTGAATCATTAAAGAAATTTATGAGGTGTTACATGTAATTATTCGAATCCTCAGTATGGAATAAAATTTCCCACGAAGACTTTAATAATAATTACATTTAATACTAATGTTCAAAATTTGCTTCGGATTATCTCATTGTTTATGTTATGTACCTGAAGTTTCAGACCCCTCTGGCGCGTCATATCGGTTTTACTTCCCTCAAAATTGTTATTCATTTAAAGACACTAATAATTTCGAATCCTAATCCAAATACAATAGGTGACTAGACTAACATCAAGTTTAAACAACAAAAATTAGTGCTTAATGACTCATAATTGTTAAAAGTAAATAGTGTGCTAAAGAAAATATGTTAATTATTTCGAGTCAAAATTTTAGATGTGGGATATTTACCCTTTGTATCGTAAATAAGGTTATCGAGACTCAAATCATAGTTATATGAGGGTGTTGAGAATAAAATCACATTCGAGCATTAAGGCAAACTATTAAGCAGTGCTGTTAATCTGACCTAACTTTGTGAGTTTTATCCGCTTTTACGAAACATAGGATAATTTTAGTCAGCAGCTTGTCTACTCTAGTCTCAATGGTCAGCAGAAATCTAAAAATGACCTCCAAAACCTAGTTTTCAATGGTTTTAAGAGATCTGTGACTATAGTTATCGTTTCTTTTCATTTCAAAATTTAAAATAGTTATTATTAAGAAAATATTAAAATAGTAATTGGGTATAATAGGGGACACCGGGGCACGGTGGCGCCTCTCATAAATTTGGTAAAAATTTTTCTTTTCATTTTCCCTCAAATCATGTTATCTCTAATGTTTTAAAAATATTTTAGAATAATCGGAGATATCTGGGTTATAATGGACAACTTGAAAAAAAATTTGCTACAGGAAAATTATTTTTTTTCTAAACTATCATGAATTCGAAAATTTTGTTGATTACAGCTCTTTTAGGTCAATAGATTATATTGTGGTTAAAATAAAAAAATTAAAATTTCAATTGAACTAGTCATATCGGCTAAATAAAATTTTTTCTGAATATATTTGAAGTCCATGGGATTATGTTTTTAAGCCCTTGAAAACAAAAAAACCAGAATTTTGTACCACTCCGTTTAAAAAATATAATTAATTAAACATTTGTAAAAATACATGGGCTTTTATGGCTGTCTTTATTCAACTTAACAGGAATTTAATAATTTGTTAAAAAAAATTGGCACAGTTAACTTAGGCAAAAAAATTATTCCGTCTATGATATAATATCTAAAATATATCTACCAAATTTCGAAACAATTTACCACATGTTTTTTTTCTGAATAATTATTTTGTGTGACAGAAAGATTTCTGTCTTTGTTTCGTAACCTATTCTACGCCCCTTGTATATATACTAGGGAAAAATGGCGATTCTGCTGTATGCGCGACATTTAAATTATTGTTTACATTCAAAGAAAAAACATTTAATAATATGATGTTCGTTAAATACTGGACTGGTAACAAATACAAACTAAAGAGTTGAATAAATAATGATAATGTATATCTATCATTAACTTATTAATCAGACTTATAATAAGATGTCTAAAAATTACGTAAAAGTTTATATTTCAATTATTAAAATGAAACAAAAAAATATGAACGTTGTTTGAAATTTAATTAAGTTTTAATAAGTTTTTAATCTATTACATAAAACGACATATTATTGCTTTTTTTTAAATGTCTTCTTTTGAATTAAAATTAACTCGAATCTTTTACTCTAAAGTTAATGATGAATAGTGATTAATAAATAAAATGTTAACAATTTAAAGTATGTTGTTAAAGTTTTTCAAAAATCGAAAGTGCCAGTCGAAATATTCCAATCATTTATAAAGATTCCCAAGTAGATTTTTTTGATAGAAGAATAAAAAACTAATCAAGGCAATTAACAAAAAAAAAAAGTATATTTCATAAAAATATAAAAGTTCTACTAAAAATTTCATGAAATTAAAAACTTTATGAGAGACTTATCTTTTAGTCCTTCGGATAAAGAGGAGAGCCCGTATACATTTTATTGGCACCGAGTACAGTCAACGGTTTCTTATTTACTTTGAGCCGAGGATCACAAAAATCGAGTCCGTTTTGTTCGCAAGTTGTGCAAACAATTGTTAATAACAATTTAATTGTTTAAATCGAAATAACTTCCGAATGGCTTGATTGTTGGGGTAGTCTAGAAAAACAGAATATTCTGAATGAAAAAATTCACAAAAAAGGTATCGTAGTTTTTTTTCGTATCTCAAATATTTCGCGAGATATGACCACAAAACGGGCGACGCGCTCGGACCTCTCGCTGTAGCACGAGCGGCTACCTATGCGCAAGCTCTCTCTCCGCCAAATCGCGTCAGATGCTTGATAGGCCAAAATTTTTCTAAGTATTTTGCACTAAAAATGAGGGTAAAATTTGAAAAAAATCGATAAAATGTCAATACCACCTATCGACTGCATTTTTTCTGAAACGAATTTCTATCGTATCAACCAAACAATAAATGTTGATTGATAGTATCCCCATTTTGTCGATTTTTTGTATTTAATTTGGACTGAGAAAATCCATTCGCTTTTAACATTTGTTACCAAAAAAAAAAACGTCTCTGGACGATACGATAAGAATTCTTGGAAATAGACTAACAAGACCGAAAGCGGGATGACAGCTGAAAAATTTTGAAGTTTCAATAATTAATTCAGTTATAATAGACTGAGATATAGAATTGAAAAAGTCTTAGTTGAGTTTAAAAGATTTTAACTTCTCACTTTTTTTTAACTTGCCAACACCAGGTATTATTGCCCCGCTATTAGTGGGTATACCGCTATTGGTCTCTTTACCCTATAAACAATAACATAATTCAATATAATACAAATAATAGAATCAATCATTTGTTACTGTCTTCAATTTTCTAAAGTTCATTTGTACCCAAATAAGCATATACAATTAACTTCTCCTTTCAAGTGTGTGATTCAGCACAGTGGTTAACATATCAGACTTTGAATCAGAATAGCTTGAATTCGAGCCCATAAGTCGGCGAGGATTTTTTTTTCCTTTCCATGGCAGTTATTGTATATATATTAAAGTGTTTCAAGATAAACATTTTTTTTTTTTTTTTTTTTCAAGTCTTATGGTCTTAAAAGTTAGTCTTAGGTATTAGAAAAATCCTCCCGAAAGAATAGCTCGAAAGCTCCATTCTGCTAAGAGCTCAACGAATATTAATTTTCTGATTTGAATTACGTGTCAAATTTTTTTTTTTTTGTTTTTTTTATAAATCAAAGTATTTACAAAATTTCTTTTTGGAAATCAAAGTTTGTGGTCTTGTAGAAAATTAAATTCTCTATAAAAAAAGCCCTTAATTGTTTTCTTTGTATAACTAACAGAAAAAAAGTTATGAAGCTTGAAACAATAGTGAATTTTATTTTTTTTCGCATTTTAATATTTTTTCTAGCAGGAATGCCCTAGTGGGATCTCTTGGGGATTTTCCTATTGGGACCCAGCTGGTATTGCCCTATTGGGGCCCAATAGGTCTTTGCGTGACATCCCTATGTGCGGCCTCAATAGAGAAACCCAATGGGGACCCACTTGGTCGCACATTAACAATTCTAGTCGGGTAGTCCTCCGGCTGAAGAGGAGAGCCTGTATACATTTTGTTGGCACCGGGTACACTCAACGGTTTCTTACGTATTTTGAGCTGAGGATCACAAAAATCGAGTCCGTTTTGTTCGAAAATGATCCAAACAATTGTTAATAACAGATTAATCGTTTAAATCGAAATAACTCCCGAACGGCCGGATTGTTGGGGCAGTCTAAAAATAAACAAAATATTCTGAATAAAAAAATACACAAGAAAGGTTTCATAGTGTTTTTTCGTATCTCAGATATCTCACGAGATATGACCACAAAGCGGGCGACGCGCTCGGACCTCTCGCTCTAGCACGAGCGGCTGCCTATGCGCGAGCTCTCTCTCGGCCAAATCGCGTCAGATGCTTGATAGGCCAGAATTCTTCTAAGCTTTTTGCATTAAAAATGAGAGTAAAATTTGAAAAAAATCGATAAAATGTCAATACCACCAATCGACTGCATTTTTTCTGAAACGAATTTCTATCGTATCAACCGAACAATAAATGTTGATTGATAGTATCCCCATTTTGTCGATTTTTTTTATCTAATTTGGACTGAGAAAATCCATTTGCTTTTAACATTTGTTAACGAAAAAAAAAACGTCTCTGTACGATACGATAGAAATTCGTTTCAGAAAAAATGCAGTCGATTGGTGGTATTGACATTTTATCGATTTTTTTCAAATTTTACTCTCATTTTTAGTGCAAAAAGCTTAGAAGAATTCTGGCCCATCAAGCATCTGACGCGATTTGGCGGAGAGAGAGCTCGCGCATAGGCAGCCGCTCGTGCTAGAGCGAGAGGTCCGAGCGCGTCGCCCGTTTTGTGGTCATATCTCGTGAGATATTTGAGATACGAAAAAACACTACGATACCTTTTTTGTGTATTTTTTTATTCAGAATATTTTGTTTTTTGTTAGACTGCCCCAACAATCCAGCCGTTTGGAAGTTATTTCGATTTAAACAATTAAATTGTTATTAACAATTGCTTGCACGACTTGCGAACAAAACGGACACGATTTTCGTGATCCTTGGCTCAAAATACTTAAGAAACCGTTAAGTGTACTCGGTGCCAACAAAATGTGTACGGGCTCTTTTCTTCATCCAAAGGACTAAAAGATAAGTCTCTCATAAAGTTTTTAATTTCATGAAATTTTCATTAGAACTTTTATATTTTTATGAAATATACTTTTTTCTTTTTGTTAATTGCCTTGATTAGTTTTTTATTCCTCTATCAAAAAATCTACTTGGGAATCTTTATAAATGATTAAAATATTTCGTCTGGCACTTTCGATTTTTGAAAAACTTTAACAACCTACTTTGAATTGTTAACATTTCATTTATTAATCACTATTCATCATTAACTTTAGAGTAAAAGATTCGAGTTAATTTTAATCCAAAAGAAGACATTTAAAAAAAAAGCAATAATATGTCGTTTAATGTAATAGATTAAAAACTTATTAAAAGTTAATTAAATTTCAAACAACGTTCATATTTTTTTGTTTCATTTTAATAATTGAAATATAAACTTTTACGTAATTTTTAGACATCTTATTATATGTCTGATTAATAAGTTAATGATAAATATTCATTATCATTATTTATTCAACTCTTTAGTTTGTATTTGTTACCAGTCCAGTATTTAACGAACATCATATTATTAAATGTTTTTTTTTGAATGTAAGAAATAATTTAAATTTCGCGCATACAGCAGAACAGCCATTTCTCCCTAGTATAAATACGAGTTAAAATATTTTTAAAACATCAGAAATAACATGATTTGAGCGAAAATAAAAGACAAAATTTGTACCAAATTTTTGGGAGGCGCCGCCGTGCCCCGGTGTCCCCTATTAAACCCAATTAATATTTTAATATTTTCTAAATAATAACTATTTTAAATTTCAAAATGGAAAGAAACGATTACTATGGTCACAGATCTCTTCCAACGATTGAAAATTAGGTTTTGGAGGTCATTTTTAGATTCCTGTTGACCGTGGAGACTAGAGTAGAGAAGCTGCTGACGAAAATTATCCTATGTTTCGTAAAAGCGGATAAAACTCACAAATTGAGGTCAGATTAACAGCCCTGCTTAATAGTTTGCCTTAATGCTCGAATGTGATTTTATTCTCAACACCCTCATATAACTATGATTTGAGTCTCGATAACCTCATTTACGATACAAAGGGTAAATAACCCACATCTAAAATTTTGACTCGAAATAATTAACATATTTTCTTTAGCACACTATTTACTTTTAACAATTATGAGTCATTATTTTGTTGTTTAAACTTGATGTTAGTCTAGTCACCTATTGTATTTGGATTAGGATTCGAAATTATTAGTGTCTTTAAATGAATAACAATTTTGAGGGAAGTAAAACCGATATGACGCGCCAGAGGGGTCTGAAACTTCAGGTACATAACATAAACAATGAGTTAATCCGAAGCAGATTTTGAACATTAGTATTAAATGTAATTATTATTGCCGTCTTCGTGGGAAATTTTATTCCATACTGAGGATTTGAATAATTACATGTAACACCTCATAAATTTCTTTAATGATTCAGTAGGCGTATCATATTTTAAAAGTCTGGGCGCTATACATGCCTGCGGAAAGCATATAACTTGCCCATATTTCTATATTCCGTATGGATTAAAATATTTAAGGAACTTTTTGCCGAATAAAAATCTAATGAAATGTCAGAAAATGATAATCATTTATAACAACTAAACATTTTTATATAAAATATAGTACTGCGGAAGTGCTAAGGGAGTTTTATGATCGATCTATTTTTATTTTTTTGACTCATTGAGTCACATTAAATTATCTTTCCACGGAGAGAAAATTATGGTAACAGTTCCAAGTACGTTTATGAACTATCATCCCATACCGTTATGGTAACGATTACTTGGGTTTATGAGAAATAGACCCATACTTTCTGGCGAAAGTTTTCATATATATAGGAACAATTCCTATCATTATGGTAACAGTTCCCATACCGCATTGGAAAGAATCATGGTAATGATTACCATACTCATAAGAATAGTTCTCATAAGCAAATAGGAACCAATCCTATAACCACATCGTAACGGTTCCTATGCGTATATGGGAATAAACCCTATATATTATGGTAACTATTCCCATAATATTATGGTAATTGTTACCATAATATTATGGGAATGGTTACCATAATATTATGGGAATGGTTACCATAATATTATGGGAATGGTTACCATAATATTATGGGAATGGTTACCATAATATTATGGGAATGGTTACCATGATATTATGGGAATCGTTACCATAATATTTAGAAATTATAATAATTTTTTTTTTTTCGTAATAAGCGTTTTTTTTTGTATATTTAATCTTTTTGTTAAACTATATTACAATAAAATATTATTGTTGGTCCGATAAAAATTGATTTGTAAATAATAACAATAAATAACTTTATGATACCTTAAACTGCAAAACTCTAAATATAAAAAAATCGTTTTCATTTATAAGTACTTTATGAGCCTTGAAGTAGCAGACATTTTAGATATTTCTTTATTTTCTATTGACATCGTACGAAGTATCAGGTAAAATTTATTTTAAAATCTCCACATCTAAATTTTTAGAGTTTTTGTAAGAATGAAAATTATTTTTGTAATAATGAATTCAATTTGTTTATTCAGTATAAGTTTAAGATTAATGTATTATAGAGAAACTAATAAAATTGAAGCCTATCAAAATTTTAAATTTGGTTCTCGATATGAAAAATATTTGGGCTTGCATTTCAATAGAATATTTTAAAATTTGTAAGCTAAGTAATTTAGAAACTTTAAATAATAAGCGTTATATCCCTAAAAGATGGATTTAATAAAGTTTAAATTGAATTAAAAATTTTTGTATTTACTTATACTAGATATATATCTTAAATAAATAATAAAATATTCATACTTTAACTATATTCGTTCATCATTTTTATATCATACAGCAAAAGCTGTTTCGTTAGTCACACGAAGACAGTATTGACTTCCATTCATATAATATTATGGTAATGATTACCATAATATTATGGTCATCATTACCATAATATTATGGTAACCATTACCATAATATTATGGTAACCATTACCATAATATTATGGTAACCATTACCATAATATTATGGTAACCATTACCATAATATTATGGTAACCATTCCCATAATATTATGGTAACGACTACCATAATATTATAGTAACTATTCCGATACCATATAGGAATGATTACCATAATATTATAGTAACCATTCCAATACCATATAAGAATGATTACCATAATATTATAGTAACCATTCCAATACCATATAGGAATAATTACCATAATATTATAGTAACCATTCCAATACCATATAGGAATGATTACCATAATATTATAGTAACTATTCCAATACCATATAGGAATGATTACCATAATATTATAGTAACCATTCCAATACCATATAGGAATGATTACCATAATATTATAGTAACCATTCCAATACCATATAGGAATTATACATATAATTATAGGAATGATTACCATAATATATATGGGTGCCGTTCCTATAATCAACATTTCAAAAAAACCGGTTAACATGTATTATGGGAACCATTTCCATAATATATTGTAACTGTCATCATAATTTTCTCTCCGTGTACACTCTTTTGATTACAATAAAATGGATCAAATTTTATACTAATACAGAGACAATTAGTTAAAGAATAATTTCGGCCCAATATTTAGTCGATTGATTATTCTATTAAGTGAATACAAAATGTTTTAATCCCAGAGTAATTAACGACTGGCAGCAGCACTAGCGTAATAGTTGGATTTAAAAAAAAAGTTACATCTAAGATTAAAAGGTGTGATACATAAAAAAAATAATAATAATAATAAATAAAAGTAATGACTAAAACTAAAATGAGCGATTAAGGAGTGTACTTTTGGATTTTTGAACTTTCTTTTTTTTTAACGGCAACTGAAAATTTTGAACTGAAATTTTTGAACGGAGGCTAAAATCGAACGATTTGAGGCGGATAAGGGGAGGTAGCACCAGAAGAGAAGCATTGAGTGAAAGTTTAAAATAGGCGAGAACAGGAATTGCTTGTATAGCTAGCCTTATATATTTTAAAGAGTGGGGGAAGTTGAGAACAGTCGAGTAGAATGGACAAGTGTAGTGCGCATGCGTCGTAATTTAACCAAGTTATTTATATCTAATATATAAAATTCTCGTGTCGCGGTGTTTGTAGTTAAACTCCTCCGAAACGGCTTGACCGATTCTCATAAAATTATGTGTGCATATTGGGTATGTCTAAGAATCGAACAACATCTATTTTTCATCCCCCTTAATGTTAAGGGTAGTCCACCCCTAAATTATTTTTTTTTAATTTTTAGATAAATTTTTTTTCGTTACTTTTTTATGATACAGCATTAAAAAATACACACAACCCTAAATTTTCAACCCTCTACGATCAACCCCTTTTTTTCCATCTCAATTTTTATTTTTTTTTATTTTTAATAATTTTTGGTCTTTTGATCTTCCGCCTTTGCCGGTCGATAACTGATCAACTATCAATCTATTAGTGATCCCCGCTAGATGTACAATGAACGGTGTGGCTCGATAAGTTATAGATCAAATTGAATGGAATATAGTATAGTGCCGGATAGCTCAACTGGTAGAGCACTCGGCGTAATACCGACATGGTCTGGGTTCGATTCCCAGTTCGGGCTATCTATATTTTTCTCAATTTATCTATAAATTGTCTTATTGAGAAGGTTTACATGTTTTAAGTTTCCACTATATAAAAATGGTGTATTACCGTACGATGTACGGTGTGGCTCAATAAGTTATAGATCGAATCGAACGGAATATAGTATCGTGCCGAGTGCTCTACCAGTTGAGCTCTCTGGCACTATACTATATTCCGTTCAATTCAATCTATAACTTATTGAGCCACACTGTCCATCATACGGTGATACACCAATTTTGATTAACATGAATTTATAAACCTAAATAAAGCATACTTTCATTGTCTACAATGCTTTTGATTATAAGTTAATCCCCGCACACTTATAGTAGATAGTTATTTTTATTGAACTACAAATATGTTTCCTAGAAATAATATATATGGCAAAACAACGTTTGCCGGGTCAGCTA
>OZ024716.1:3874973-3902203 GCA_964016945.1 Microplitis deprimator | reverse complement strand
GCGTTAAAATTAACAAGTGAATTATTAAAATTCTCGACGGTCCACCAATTTTTACACACTTAGATGTTATTTCCAACACATGACAAGGGTTGATTTTATTATCTATTTTTTTGTTTCTTCGACGTGTTTTAAAAGTATACTCAACTTTATCTAATATCAAATTAAAATCAAGGAAGCAACCACTGACAATCGATTTTTTCAATGTATAGTCATAAACATCATCATCATAGTAAGACTAATAATATTCATATATATATATATATATATATATATATATATATATATATATATATATATATATATATATATATATATATATATATATATACAGCTTTCGAAAATTAGATCACGCCGATTTTGAAATTAAATAATTTATAATCATCTATATATGATTTGATGTAATTATATCAAAAAAAGTTTTCCTAGGTGGATATTAACTGTTTCAATCCAATGTGAAATTACAATTTAAATTAATGCTTACTTGACTATAATGAAAATAGCAAAGCTTTATTTCTGCGGTGTTGTAATGTTTTTTGAATGCATTCCCGACTGCTGACTCAAAATCGCTCATACATACTTTTGGCTGGAGCAATGGAAATTTTTGTTTCAAAAATTCAACACTCTGTTGTAACAAACTTCGAATTTATTTGTCATCAATACCCATAAGAATGGAACAGTCTATAAATGAGTATACAAGTTTAATGGTTACACGGAAAATAATTTGATTATAAATATCTACAGTGCTTGCTTGGCAAAATTCGATCGAAACATACTAAGAAGACAGACATTCTTGTTGCGTCTTTATAGTTCCTTAGAAGTTAATAAATACCAAAAATTGGAATATTCATAAGGAATCGGATTTACAAGTTCCATATTACAATTCTTAGTAGTGAGACAGGGGGGGTTCACCCCCGATAACACAGTACCCTTCCTTACCGACCGTCGCGGATACCTCCCGCCGGTAACTTATCATATCTACTGTCGGTAATTTGTACACATCTGTGGTCGGTAAACGTACCTGTCGTCGGTAAAGTGGGTATTTATATTACCGACTGTTGCCAATGTTGGTCGGCAGTCAATTATCATGCGTATGATGACAAAATACTGTCACACTATCATCGGAGCTCGTACCTTACCGTATACCAGCCCTGATGATAGCATGACATGTATTTATATGATGATCATTCTGAGGATTTATATATTCAAACAGGGGGTAGGACGAGCACTTGCGAGAAGCTCTTATGCCACTGCCATCTAGCGGTTCAGTTCTTCCCCCACCCCTTCTTTTTAGCGGGTAACGTCATCCAGCGTGTCTGAACTCGCTTTTTATGAGGTAGAGTGGGGAAATGAAGCTGCGCAAATGCTTGAACGATTACATCATCTTCTGCGCTGTTACTAAGCTCATATTTCAGACCAAGTGGGGGTAATATGAACCTGCGCAATAGCGTCTTTTTTACCCGATTACATCATCTTCTGCGCCGTTAACCGTTACTAAGCTCATATTTCAGACCAAGTGGGGGAATATGGACCTGCGCAATTGCGTCTTTTTACCCCGATTACATCATCTTTTACGTCATAAGACAGGTTCAAACTCGTTTTTTCGGCAACTAAGTGGGGGAATAAAGAGTTTAGCGGGTGACTCTCGCGCCCATATGCATCAGTCTGCCTAAGTTTTTGAAGCAAAAACTACCGTTGCTTAATTAAAAAAAGAACCTGTAAAAAAGTGATTAATAAATGGACCGTCGAATTCTAAGGTATAGTAAAAAATTATATCTTTTTGAGGAAACTAGCGTGCATCTTTTCAACCATATTAACTAAACAATCTCTTACAGACCTCATGTATGCGGCGATCTATGTGATCATTCAGCACAGATTGAGTTCGACGAAGTAAGTGTTGTGAGTGAACAAGAAGACAATTACACTCGGAAATTAGTTACTCGAGAGAAAGAAATTGACTTACAGATCTTGTATTGGAAGAACTTATTACTATCTTTCAAAGATCGTAAAGATTACGAGCAAGCGTGTCATAGAATTACATACGTTATAACTCATTTAATGTTCAAACTTAACTCATCGAAATAAAGTGTAGACACCTCAAATGGATCAACTAAGTGAAGAAGAATTAGATTATCTAATGAACCAGCCGCCATACGCTGTATTTGAAGCAGAATTATTAACACGTTATTTTGAAGAACCAATTCAAGACTATATAAAAAGGTTTGTACGTGATATTCATCTTCTACAAACTAATTTGAATATCATTCAAAGTAGACGTGATAAAAACGTGTGTCCATACTGCTGTGCATTCAAAGACTCTGTAAAAAAACTGCATCAAGTAATCGAAAGTATCGAAAAACTAGAAGAACGTATCAACAAGAAATAAAAGACAATGGAATTCATCATAGATTTCGCAGGGTTTGTTATGCCAGATGACACCTTAGTAGTGAAAGAATTATGTGTAGTTGATATTTATGAAAATTCCTCAAAATATAAGTGTAAACATTTTATCTTTCAACCACCATTGGAGTACGATGGAGCAATTATGCAAGAAACTTTTGATGAGAGTGGGTGCGACCATGGTATCCGGTGGGACTCAGGTGAAACACCATACGACAAACTCCAAGAAATTATTAAAGATTTAGTGAGCAAAGCAAGTTATATTTATGTTGACGGAAAGCAAAAAGACAAATGGTTGACGATCATGACCGATTACTCCACACAAATCATCGACATGTAACTAATGAGACATTATTCATTTGAAAACGTGGATCGCTATAATAAGGAAAAATGTCCGCTGAGGCTGTATCATCGTCGAAGAACACATGCATGTGCTTTTCAAAATATTCAACAATTAAAGAGTTGGTTTCTGGAATTCTGGGGTGACGAACCATCATACGAAAAATCCGTGCAAATATATTATCAACTGTCTGATTTGAAAAAAATGCATAAACGTGATATCGCTTGCCTTGATTATCACTTTCTTCTACGTTTTGCGAGGACCCAAATACGTCATGTCTACGATACTCTTCCAGTGGAATTACAGAATAATGATAAAATAAGAGATTACTCATTTTGTATGGACCACTACCCAGCTACTGGTGGCGATTGGGATATCTGTGGAATATGGCTTTATCCATACCGAAAAGATTGCCCAAAGTGTATAAATAATAGTAATCCTATAAAAAAATAATAATTCATAAAACAAGTTAAAAAATTATACAATTTAATCAAACTTATGTATTATGTTAAGATTATAAATAAAACAAATTAATTCATTGATAAAAAAATTTTTATTTATTTATTAAGGTTATTTTTTTAATTAATACAGGTTCTATAATATATCTTGATCTTTCTATCCTAAGTTTAAACCTTTCTCGATCTCGAGCCATTTGCTCCCATTCACCTTGTCTAGCAGTTTTGTATGCATACCTCCATGTATACATATAATGTATAGTTGGTGTCAGATCAAATTGCACAACCATGTTTCAAGTCAATTTTCGTACCGTGCTGCTGATGGGGTTATACTCAACGATTCGATCGTGGATTATTAAACAATAAGCTGTTGTGTTTTGTGGAAATTGATTTGTGGATCCAAACTCCAATCGAATGTCTACTGGTCCAGATTTAATTGCCTCATTCTGCTTGGAACAGTCTATGACACAGAGCGGAGCTTCTTGCAAAAATTTCTGCTTTGTTAACAGTGGCTCAGCCTCTTTATTATAGTATGAAGATTGGAAATCAGTGTACATATTATACAATAAAGCATACTGATTGTCGTTTATGTCCAAATTCAGATCCCCGTACGGATAACTCTGTGAGTTCAGGAATAACTTTACGTTACGAAGCGTACAATGATCAAATCGACTCGCATTCTTCCTTGCATCGTTTTTTCTTGCTGTTTGAAATCCGAGGATGACGTAACGTGGCTTCTCCAGTTGTGTTGATGTTTTGACAGCCCAAATATGTCTTGATGTCGCTGGTAACAGCGGATACTCATACAATTCCCAGGTTCGAAAACTAATTGAGATAGCCGGATCACTGGTAATATAATTTAATGCTTGAATTTTTTCCTTGTCTGATAGGGTGACATACGGCACAATCCACTCGATTTTTTGTAAAGTTAACTTTACTTCCTCAGCTCCCGCTGCTTGTTGCACGTAAGCATTAATGTCACTGTTTGAAATCGTAAGAACTAACTCTAGCTGAACATTCATAAGAACTTTCAGATAATCTTCAGCAAAACCACTTAAAATATTCAGTGGAATCAATAAATCAAAGCTTCCTGCAGCGTTTGTTAATTTAACATCATCTTCCATCACCCAGCCAGCATTCTCCAAAGCACTCAACTGATTTGGACTGAATGATACATAACCTTTCATCAGGCTTGTTATACCAACGTTACTACTTCGATCAACTTCAACACCATTCATAAGTAAGCGGAATTCTTTAATCATGGGGCTAATCCCCATATTAACCAAGTTGGTGGTGGCAGCGACAGCAGTATTATCACTCTTGGTAAACTTCCCGAGAATATGAAGTGCACTTTTGCTAGGAAGTATGCACAAATTTTGATTTTGGATTGTGATACGAACTTCATCATTGTTGTTCAAAGTCGACGATGCATACGGTTGATGAGCATGCAGTTCATAGTGAGCAATTGACTCATCGAATATAATTGGTCGTTGAATATCCAATATATTAGCCATTATTTTTTATATCCTCGGTCACCTATAGCACCGTACTTGTTGCCTTTCTCGTAACTACCGTACGGTGTACTACCTTTTATGCTTGGTGCCGAATATTTATCTTTGCTATTTTTAAAATCTGTGTCGTATTTACTTTGTTGGCTCTCTAAATACTTTCTCAAGTTCTTTGAAGCTTCGTTATTGGACATTATACTCAACAGCTCACCACCACCACCTAAGTCTTTCGACACGGGATTATGCAGCAGAAATTAAATTTTATTTCGTGAATCTTCCACGTAAACGTAGTCCGAGACTTTTCAGGAACAGCTTGTTCTGATGTGTTAACGCCTTGTGAGGTGTTCTTCGACTGATTGTGCTTGGCCATGTTGATAGCTTTTTATAGCCCGCACCACTCTTTGTATCATACACAATACCCATTTATATCGTTTTCACATGTAATCTTATGGTTATAGTTTCACCCCTAAAATTTGCTAATTTTCCATCCTGATCCACTATACGTAGTCTTATATTATATATAGCATCTGCGGTGATTGGAAGGTAAATGACGTGTGATGGTAACTCAACGATCTTATATCCTGGTGGGACGCTCGGAAAAAACTCATGAATTGTGTGAACTTTGTGTTCATTTATGTAAGCACCTGTGGTAATATTACACTCAACCCTTAAAGCATTTAGTTTTAGTATAGCCACAGGTAATTCTGATGAGTGAGTTTTGTTTGGTTGAAGCCGACGATTCTTGAAACCTAACAGTCGACCAATAGAATCATTAGGTATAAAATTTATAACCTGATCACATTTAATTTCACTTCTTAGTTCATTATTATTTGCTCTTATACTGATGCTAAGTCTCGGCAATGACTTTTGTATGTATTTCTCAATATCTCTAATTTCATAACTACCGGTCGGTATTTTAATTACTTTTTCTTTAACAGGAGCGATTCTTTTGGGGATTATTTTCTTGGGAATCTCTTTTTCAGGTTGCACATCAATCTTTGAAGCCAATGAAACATCATCATCATCATCACTTCTCGTCACTATAGTCACATCTCGTTTTTTCCTCTTTCCACCAGGTTTATCGATATTTCCAACGTTGTTATCCTCAATGTCATTCGTATCTTCTTGTTCTTCATTATCCAGAGGATAAGTTACATAAAACTTATTAGCGCCAATGTCTATATTAGGTATCGAATTAAATGTCAGCAATTCTACAAGACCCAAGACATAATTTTTTTCCTCTGACAACTCGATTGGTGGGAAATAATTCGCCTCTAGCACAGAGGATGATCCTGTCAGCGTTAACGTGAAAGACTCAGCCATGACTAATGTCCTGAGTAACTAGTCATATCAATTTAAAGTTGTCCGGAAAGAAATTTTAGACACAAATGCCCACATATAATTGTGTCAAAGTTTTGATATCTTTTATGATTATATTTCACGCTACCAACATCGAGATATTTTATAAGGTCTTCCGGTGGTTGTAAATCACCAAAACTATCGAAATAAATTACATTATCACGACTTTTTTTGTACGCAACCCAATGAGTTCCAGGTCCAAATCTGTCATCAAGATTGACAATAGCTGATTCGAATTCTTTAGGTCCAGATTTTGGCAAATCGTTTCTCATGAAAACACCGCGGAAATTGGGTATCCTCAATGCCTTGGCGTATTTCATCAAGTCGATGTTTGTAAGTGCTCGATGTGGTAGCTCTACTTGTTTTTTGACTTACATCCTCTACCAACCGGTGGATATGGCCACAAATATAGACCCATACCACGTCTGTATGGCTTTAAGTATAAGCCTTTACCTACAGCTATCTCTTCCATTTTTGAATTATGTCTCTTGCTTTCCTCTAACTGTCTTTTGGCTGAACTGGCATCGTTGACAGCCTTCGCAACCGCTGCAGCGCCACCAGCGAGAGCACCGGTTGCTGAAAGACCTGCAAATAGGGGTATCAAAAATGGAAGTACACCACCGATTTTAGATGGAACTGGTAAAACACGTGGCTGTCGAACATTTTTCATCCCACCAGATTTTTTTACCTCTTGTCGAGCCCCTTTGAGTGCCGATTTAATTGGATCACCACCTGCTTGCATAGCTTGCTTAGCAGCCGTTACAATTTTTCTCAACGCCACCTTGGGTCGTCTGCTGGTACTTTTTTTCTTACCACTCTTTCTCCTCTTCTTACCCACCATTCTTTTCTTCTTACCACTGATTCTCTTCTTCTTACCACCCATGCTCTTTTTCTTCTTCATTCCCATTCCGAAGCGTTTTTTTACCTTCATGATTTTGTTTACACTCCAAGCAGCAGCTTTTTCTCCAATAGAAGCGTCTTTCGCTTGAAAACGTTCCCACGCTTTGTCAGCTAATATTTTATCAGCCTCGTGACGTGCTGCCAAATTTTCTCGATTTTTCGAGTAAGCAATGTCGTGATTCTTACACGCTGCATCCAAAGGATTAATGCCAGGATCACCACGAGCCAATCTCTTCTCTAACTTTGTTCCTGGTCCACAATACTGATAACCGGGTATATGAAGTTCAAAAGGTAGCTTGTTAATGATACTGTTGACAATACCTTTCCCACTAATACGTCCGCACTCCATCACAGTAACATAATGACTGATAATAAATCATTATAAATGATCTTACTTATAGTCATAAAAAAGAGTTGTCACTGTAACAGTGAACCGTAAACATGGAGTTTAAAAAACACCACGCTAAATTACCTGTGATCAATTTCGATCAAATTGTTCAAGGTACAGGAGTACAAAGAATCAAAAGACATGGAGCTCTACTACCAAATAGTGTACGGGCAGTGTTTTGTGGTCCACCAAACTGTGGTAAAACAAATGCCTTATTATCACTTATTATACACCCCAATGGTCTGAGATTCAACAACATTTACCTATACTCAAAATCTCTCAATCAGCCGAAATACAAGTTCTTAGAGGCGTTGCTGAAGCCCATAGAGGGTGTAGGATTTTTTCCATTCAATGAGCACGAGGACGTGATTAAACCTGAGGATGCAAAACCCAATTCACTGATGATATTTGACGATGTCGCTTGTGAAAAACAGGATCACATTAGAGCTTACTTTTGTATGGGTCGACACAAAGACGTAGACAGTTTTTATTTGTGTCAAACATATACACGGATTCCTAAGCATTTAATACGTGATAATGTAAATTTTTTAGTTCTGTTCCGTCAAGATGAAATGAATTTAAAACATGTATATGACGATCATGTAAATACTGACATGTCATACAATTCATTCAAAGAACTATGCTCTGCATGTTGGAATGATGGTAAATATGGTTTTGTGGTAATTGATAAAGATAGTGAGCTCAACAATGGACGATACAGAAAAGGATTTGACTGCTTTATTAGTATAAATTAAAGTGTGACTATTAATATGAATCATATATCTAGTGAACTCTAATACATCAACATGAAGCCTGAAGAGATTTCAAAACAAAAAGATGTGCTGCGTCAGATATCTGAAGCAAGTGACGCAATCAGACGAAAGCATAAAATGCTGAAGTTAGGAAAAGATAGCGCTGAAAAAGCTATGGGTGAAATGTTCAAACCCATAGTTACACCGTTGCAGAATCTAGTTGAATCGTCGAAACAAAAAATTAAGCAAGAAGTCAAGAATGAAATTAAAGAAGAGGTAACACAAAAGGACAATTCAACACTCAACAACAAAACAGATTTTGATGATACAAGTCATTATGATAGTTTTATTTCTGATGACGATGGGAGTAGTAGAACTCTTAATGAGAGCCAAATAAATCCCTCTGCTTCAAGTACTCCCGCTAAACCGAGCAGTTTAGTGAAATCCTATTTAGCCAAAGTGTATAGAAGAAGTAAAGAAATAGATTTGAGATATGGCGTTCGTCGGCGGTACAATGATTTTTACATTGGTGATTCAGAAATAAATTTTGAAGAAAATATATTTCATGTTAAAGATCAGGAATACTCAATAACTCCTGGTTTATTGGAATTGTTGTTCAAAAAATCACCCCATGATGCGAGTGTTACACAAGATGATAAAAATAAATACCTTGAGATCATTAAAAATACAAATGCTTACAGAAAAAATTACAAATCAGATGGTAGTATTTATGAAGACTCAACAATAAAGTTTAATAATTATATTGCTGATTTTCTTACAAAAAATACAAAAGCACCTAAGGGAAAAGGGTTGCCTAAATATAAGATTGTAAAAAAGAAGAAAACACATATGGATTACGTTTATTGGGATGATCCAAATGAACTGGTTGATCGTCTACGTTTACTCATGGCATCTCAAGCTGCTGGTAATCCAAGTCACACAAATGAAATTATATCGATAATCGAAGAATTACGGGAGGCTGGAATTATATATTAACAGTATTTTTTAACTGTGTCGATCAGTCTCCTACTGTTCATAGAAGTGTACAGAGCAAAAAAAAAAATGAGTATCGACATATTTGGACGCTCGTTAACGACAGCTGCAGTTATTAGTGGACCACCTGGACCACCTGGAGTTGGTTTTAAGTTAACTCCTGGTGGAGATTATGATTTAGAGAGTAAAAAATTGTGTCGTGTTGGTGATCCTTCAGATGATAATGATGCAGCAACATTGAAATTTACGCGTGATCTTGTCCATAAAAAATTGACTTTAATGTATGATAGTATGAAAGATGATCTGTCCGAGATCATTTCACTTTTGCATGCTGAAGTGGTAACACTAGACTCTACAGTCGTCTCATTAAAAAAAGAGGTTCAAGAACTAAAATTAAGGTTAAAAAAAACAAGAAAAGAATCACTTGATGACAATACCCGGCGTATAAAGAAATTGGAAGCTAAAATTTTTAACGATGGAGGACAAGAAGTCAGTAATAGCTTATGAGCTCCATAAACAAGCTCGTAGAAATTACCTGCGACGACATGTTGACATCCGTGGACTCGATGAAACCTGGCAGGCAGATTTAGTTGAAATGATCCCATACGCTACATCAAATAAAGGAAATAAATACTTGCTGACGGTCATAGATATATTTTCCAAGTATGCTTGGGCTGTACCAATAAAAAATAAAAGTGCTAGTGATGTTACGAATGCAATGAAATCTATATTCCAACAAGGACGTATTCCAAAAAATCTTCATGTCGATCAAGGCAAAGAATTTTACAATAAAGAGTTCAAAAATCTTATGAAGCAGTATAAAATTAATATGTACTCTACGTTCAGTAACCTGAAAGCATCCATATGTGAGCGTTTTAACCGAACACTTAAAACTAATATGTGGCGTCAATTCTCTGCTCGTGGTAATTATAGATGGATCAACATGCTAGAAGAATTGTTAAATACTTATAATAATACTAAACATCGGACAATTAAAATGAAACCTGTTGATGTAACTGTTGCTAATGAAAAAGAACTGTTTAAAAATATATACAAACCTCTTCAAAGGCAGCAGCGAGTACGAAAATCTAAGTTCAAAGTTGGAGATAAAGTTCGAATTAGCAAACACAAACATGTGTTTGAGAAAGGTTACACTGCTAACTGGACAACAGAGATTTTCACTATAAAATCTGTACAAAATACGGTACCTACGACCTACAGACTTGTAGACTATCAGGATCAGCCTATAGAAGGTGGATTCTACGATGAAGAACTCAGCAAAGTTAAATATCCGGATGTTTACCTAGTAGAAAAAGTTATAAAACCACGTGGAAATAAATTATATGTAAAGTGGCTCGGCTTTGATAACTCTCACAATAGCTGGATAAATAAATCTGATCTGTAAAAAATGTATTATATTTTTGAAATAAAACAAAATAATTTTTTAATCATGTATATATAAGTTTTTATTTTTTACTAGCCTAAAATTTATAAATATTTTTTACATTTTTCGTCTTTTATTTGGTCTCGGTATAGTCATAATATCATCTCTTGATACTTTGTAACCCCATGGTACGGTATCAGTACTGTTTAACAGAAGCTGACGTTTGTCATCTTCCCAACTTAAAGCTATCTTATTTTGAACTATTGTACTAACACTATGTTTGCTACTTTTAATTACATATTGTTTCTTACTTAAATTTACATGATCTTCTAAACATCGTTTGAAATCTTCAAAAGTGATAGTTCGCAAAGTCGGACGTTTAACACCTTTGGCTCGTTTTTTTACCTGATCTTCATTATAAATTTTAAAAGCATACAACTTTGCTCTAAGTCCAGCGAATTCAGTCATAATTTTACCATTATTCTCATCTTTCATCAGACCTAAAACTTTTTTATTAACTAGTGGTATATTGTAAACATTATCAGGTGGATAATCAGAGGTGTCAAACTTGGCGATATCACGTTTGATGATCTCATAGATGTCCGGTACAATAAAATGGTAAATAAGACTATCAGTGTCAGTATACATTAATTTCGATTCATTGTTTGCAAAATTTTGTTTCACATAATTATAATGAAAGTCATATATGTAAGTCTTTGATAAATCTAATATACAAAAACCAACATAGATTGGTTTGTCAAAGCGTACTTTTGCCGCCTTCAATTCAATAATTATCATATTCTCGTCAAAAATAGTAAGACTATGGAAATTAGGCTTACAAATATAGTCAGCAGCGCCATATCTACCGGCCCATCTTGTTACTATATGAATCTCTTTGTATTTTCTAACATTTTCCATAGTCTTACCAAATACAGCATTATTCATAAGTTTATAAAAGTCTTTTTCAAACTCATTTTTAGCAGCTTTTCTACAATCTGTATTTTTATCGATATATGACTTGAGCCAGAGTGACTGTTCGAATTTTAAAACTCTGTGAATTTTTGTTAATTTTAATCCTAAATCTAAACATTGTCGTAAATTCTTATAATGTATAACATAATTTTTTTTATCATATAAAGTTGTCGATAATTTAGTATACTTGCTACCCGGTGGTGAAAAATGTTCAGGACATAGTGGTAAATCTTTATGTAGATCATGCAATTCCTGAGGATAATGTAGATCAACTTCTAATACATAGCCAATGCTATCGATGTCGTTTAAAAATTGATCTACGTTATCGACGTCAAAAGATAGATCGTCAGGCGGGTAAACCCATTCAAATGAACCTTTTGGTAGCGGCATACTCATAGCAGCACCATACAAATTATTCACATCATAATACATTAAATAGGATTCAGCTTTATTAGGATCAAAGCTGGATCCCATGTAACGATTATTGGCCACTGCATACCTATTTGTACACTGAGATACACCACCTCTGATACCTTTTTCAATAAATAGCATCATTTCAGGATCGGTAAATAACTCGAGTTCAACATTTGTATATTTTAACATCGCATCGAAAGCAAGTCCCGGCGCTGTATAGTAATGTAAAGGATCTAAGCTATAAGTAGCCATACAATTATGTCTAAAATTTTGAAATATGTCAGCTAAATGAAGTACATCGGTTTTTAAATATAAATCTGAATATTCCCCTAATGTTTTAATATCAAATTTATTCCACACTAATTGAGCAAGAGAATAATCATTATCAGATACACCATCGTTCGATAATTTAGAATAAAATGAGTCCTGATCAGGCAGCTGTTTGTCATTAAGTTTGTCAATATCAGTTACGTACTCGTATGGGAATACACCCTTTCGAGTTACTAATTTGAATTTTTCTGGATCATTGTAATGTTGTTGAGTAATTTGTTTATCACAATCATTCAGATTAGATGCTAATTTGTCAAGACTAGAAGCCATAAACCTGAATGAATCTATAAAACGTAAGCAAACTGATGTGTTCTCGACATACTTCGTGAAAGATATATAACGTTCTTTATTAATTGGTAATAATGTAATTTTACCCTCGAAAACGGTTGACAAAGATTTTATTATAAAATGGGAATCGTAACCAGATAAATTATGAAATACTATTGGTATAGTGTGAGATTTTCGACAATTTATATTACAAGATAAGTGAGCTGGACCGCGATAGTTACCAGTAAAATGACAGTGATCGTAGCATTTATCTGTAGCAGAAGTTATAGATCTTTCACAAATATGACAAACAGTTGCTTGCTCATGACTCTCTTTTTGTTGTCTCGACAAAGGCTTCATAGCAACAGGATTTTTTAAGTATGATTCGACTTCTAATGCTAAACATTCTAATTTTTTTACAAACCACTCAATGCAGGTTTGTGATCGATTCAGTTCAAATTTAGATAAATTGTTATTATAACTACAAAAACGATAAAATGCGATACTATGTGGTATATGTTTGTCAGAATTATCATTTTCTTGGGGCTCAAGTGTATATTCTAGGTCTGCATAGACAACAAACGGTACAGTATCTTTATACTGGTAATTTTTAAACTTTAAAATTTTATTTTCTTCAGTCGGAAATGTCATGTGAACTTTATTTAATGCAAAACAGTCTTTTTTATGATCTTCAAACGATTTTTCCAGTTTAAAATGATTTAAGCATCGGTCACAAAAAAATAATTTGCTTTTCGAAGCTGATATCTGACTTTTAACTAATCGCGAAAGATCTTTAATTAGAGCAAAATGATATATAGGCTCATAATCTTTATACTCATTACTTGTCATATTTAAATTAACATTAGCTTGTAACATTAAAAGATGGACTGTTTTTCTATTGAGTTTACAATATTTACTTAAATATAATGGAATTATCGTACTTTTTTCAGATTTTTTCTTTGTAAAATGAGATTCAATACCATATACATTTATTGTTAAATCATTTAATCTTTCAAACTGTGGGATTTGCTTAAGCGTCATAGGAAATTTAATACCTGTATATTCTAGGACAGCACTGTAATGAGGATACGCCGATGTTCTCTCAGGATGTCCAGTGTTAGGAAGATGAATCGCAGCAACGACGCTCCATAGAAAACAGTACTCATCGAAATTTTCTATGTTGAGAACAGCTCGTTTCATCTGGATATCTCGAGGAAGCCTCACAAAAGTTGAAATCCCTCCTTGCAGAGGTGTGTATTTTGACATTGTTACCACCAGATTGGTAATCTCCGTCAAACTCCACCCAGAATCTTTTTGATTAAATTCTTCGACTTTGTTTAACATTTTTTCGTATACAAAGTCTGTATACCACTCAGCTAAAGATGTTGCAGGTAAAATAGCCCGACTCTTGGTGTTGAATGATTTGACTTCTTCTTCAACTGATGTATTTTTCCTGAATTTGCAAAATAGTTCAACGTTTACTTTAACTCCTGTAACGTTTTTCAGCATTTCTTGGATTTTATCCAGGACAATGTCTCTAGAGACATTCAAAAAATCTCTCAAGTCAGTGTGAGAGCGGTTGATTATAGATCCTGTCTTAATGTTGTTGGAAAAAGCGTTCTCGAGATCTTGCCACTTAATAGATTGATTATTCACACTTAAATTACCACCTGCTACCTGTCCACTAAGTTGCAGAAACTGATTACTGTACCAACAAAGAACTGCTATGTTGGCTTGCACACTTCGTCGAACTTGAACGGTGGTATTAGGATCTGTCAAAATTGTATTAAAATAGTCTATTGTATCATTACAAACATTGTAACACCTCTGACATTGCTCTTTATCCACCACCTCTGATTGTAAATCATTATATGATTGTGCCACTGTATTAACTAAATTGTGGAGAGCTTTAACTAAACCTCGTTGGGACATTTTTTTGAATTGTTCTATTAACACTGTGTTTTAAATCACAAACACTTGTGGAACAGGAATAATTATTTTATATAAAAAAACTTATGATGTGTTCACATAAAGATTTACACTTCAACTATAAATTAAGTGCGTTCTCACAAGCTATTTAAGCTTTCGACTATAGGTATAATGTCATCAAAGTTTCTGAGTATTCAAAACGAGGAACACACAGAGAGTAAAAAAATAAATCTCATAAGTATAATACTGAGTATATCAAATATTGATGATTTACTTGGGTGGTATAGATTGAAAAGAAAAGTATTAATCAACGATCGTTTAGGATTAAAGACAGAGAGTAAAAAATACATAATAAATTTTTAAGAATTATGAGTATCAAATATCGATGCTAGCACAGATCTCATTAAGCGGTAAAATAAAAATTGTTTACTTCCGGTGATAGAGTGATCGATGACAGATATGTTATATTACATAGAAGAGTGTTATAAAAATTATTTACTTGGGTGGTACAGATTAATAAGAAATCTAGATATCAATAACATGAACGACCGTTTAAGATTTAAGACAGAGAGTAAGAAATTTAAGCGGTGTAATAAAAATTTTTTAATTCCGGTTATCGATGACAGATTTAAAACAGAGAGTTAAATAAATAATGAGACTGTAAGTATCAAAGATCGATGATAGTACGAATCTCATTAAGCGGTGTCATAAAAATTGTTTATTTCCGGTGGGTATGTTGGAATTACATAGAAGAGTGTTACATATCAATAACACAATCAATAGTTTAAAAAAAAAATATGTGAATTAAGGTATCAAATATAAGATTTATTATAAATATACGGTTTGGATCATAAAAAATGTTTATGTTGGGTAAATCGTAGAACGAAGATGTGAAAATATATGTAATTTAATATATATTTACTTTAGATCGTGAGATCGATAATGATAATGTCTTTTGAAATGGTATATGTAAAAAAATAAATGAAGTTATTAAAGACGGATAAAACTGTGAATCTATGGAATTTTTTGTATGAGTTGGATAGTACAGATCTAGTATCGATTTTTTTCAGACAGATGGCAGAGTTAACATGATTCCCTATTTTATCGATACATTCAAAAAATTTTAGAATATATCTTTAAAATGTACATTTTGAATTGATATGAAAGTTTTTAATTGATATGAAAAAAAAGGGATTTTCACACAAATAGGATAAAAGACAAAGTAAATTACTATAGTGAATTTCATAGTGGATAATATGTTCACATAGATTTTCAGGAAAAAGTCTTGTAATATAGAATTATATGTATATTATTCCAAGTTAAAGTGAGACACTCATATCTATCACTACATGTTAGAGTGAGATGCTCTATGGGTGTTTCTCACACATGCGATCGTTTTATGGGTTTGTTTATTAATTTTTAATCTCAACTGTGATTTCATTGATCTGTCATTATACATAGTTCAGAGATCGTGAAAAGGTCGATGACAGTTGAAGTCAGGCTTTCAAAAAGTATTTTTGAAACGGTTTTAGAAATTATTTTCTGGATTATACTGTTGGTGTTTTTTAAAGTGTTATTGAGAAAATATTGCTGAGTTTAAATTTTACTTGAATTGGTTTTTAAAATATACAGTGGGTGTTTTATTGAGTTTTATAAAACAATTTTTTAATAATAATATTGCTTAGAAGAATATCGGTTTTAAAATCTGCAGTGGGGGTTCATAAACAATTTTTAAAAAATATTATAAATTTGGAAGATTAATAAAGGAGCTTTTTTTATAACTTTAAATAAAATAATTAAGGTAAGTTAGTTGTCTTTAGTTCGTGTATTATAGGTGTAGGATATTTTTTATGTTGTGAAATATGTATAATTTATAGATGGGAAACACATTCAGTTACGACATTGTCATCCCAATTTGGTGGATAAGATTTCCACGGTTGATAGATGGAGTTATGGACTTAATAGTCAATGCTTTGACAAGGGCTGTTCGTCGTGGAAAAAAATTAGATGGAACATTATTCCGAATGGAAGGATTGATTGCAGAACTAAACATCGAGCATAATGATCTGTGTTGGTGGTTCCGCATCCCTAACATAGATGCGGATAGAACGGATCTGCGGTATTATTACAATGCCACACGTGATTCACTCTTTGGAATCTGGCCCGGGGTAGTTAATAAACTAAAAAACCCCAACCCTTCAGGTATTATTTTTTTTACACCTTATCATCGTTATATATATATATATATATATATATATATATATATTATTTTTTATTACAGATAATAATCTAAATGATTATTGCATCCGATATGTGGTGTTATTCCCGAAGCACTGGGTTCAGAGCTTCTCAGTGGAAGAGGTGAGGTATTTTATCGAGCCTCAGTTGTGGAATCGAATCTCGGCAAATGAACCGATCAAAGATTCCATTGTCACCTTTTTCGATGAGGAGGCTTCATTGGAGATCAATGACGAAAAGGTCGCGTGGCACTTTAGGCTCAGGGATGGATCCCAGGATGCTCGAGATTATGTAATCGCATATGGGTTTATTCCACCAATTTTCTATACTTTGGGTGCAGCAGCATCTGAGTGGGAACACGAATTATTTCACAATCGTGTTGTTGATGCTGTTACGGAGGAAGACCTTCATTGCTCTGAGGATGCTGAGACTGTTATCCTCTCAGATCCTGAGGATGCAAATAATGTTGATAATGATGATAATGCTGATACAGTCATCCTTTCCGATCAAGAGGATGTGTAACCCGTTTATTTTGTTAAGTTTTATTGTAATAATTATTATTATTTATATAATGTTAAATGAAGTCTGGGACTTTTTTTCCTTTTTAGTTTAGCCTTCTTAACTTAAGATTACGTCATTAATTTTATTGTTGATAGTATTATTATTATAATTGTTTTTTATAACTAATCTATAAATAAAATTTTTAACGTTTATTTTTAAAAAATGGGTGTATAATTAAATTTTTTGAACTTATGTACAAATAAATTTTCTTCTATTGTACATGTGTGAGTTTGAAACAGAAAATTTTTCTTTAAGAGAATTCCCGTAAAAAGTCCTTCAACTTGTGGTGTGTTTGACCTGTATATGTCAGAGTGAGACGCTCTATGGTAAGGCTTGGGGTTCTCTCTCGCTCAAATGTGCATCATAGGCTTGTTTTTGGTTTTAACACTTGTTGACAATATCTTGAGTTTTATACTGAACTTATACCTTGAGATATTTTTTATGTATTATTATCTGAGTGTTAAAATTAAATAGTTTGTTATTCGTAATTCATTAATTTGATTCTGCAAGATTAAGCTCCAGTAAGTAAACCGATAATTTAAATCTTAAGAAATTGAAAGTGCATGTTAGGATAATTTTTTATTATTATTTGTTTAATGAGATTTCGAGTAATATGTTTTAGCATTATTAATATTTATTCTTTGATAATTTAGAAGAAAATGTTTCATGAAAAACAGTTCAACATGTGGTTCGTTTGACTCGTGCATGTCGGAGTGCTGTACCCTATGGGGGGGCCTAAATGTTCATAGTCTCTCTTATAAGTGTGTATTATGGGTATGTTTTGGTTTTTCACACTTGCTGACAAATCAAAGAATGCTTTCTTTCAGCTAGATTTTAGTTCATAACCGTTTCGACAGTTCAAGAGTGTAGTGCTTGTAGAATTTTTTCTCATTTTAATATATAATATTCTTAAGTTTTTTATTAATTTTTTTTTCATCCAAAACGTAAGTATATGTGCATTGTGAATATCTAGATAAAGTTTTGGTTGTGATTTTTTTACGTTTTTTTTATAGATCGAATATTAAATAATAATCTTCGTCGTCGTCGTCGTCATCATCCTAATCTTGAGAATTGTAAGTATCTATTTTATTGTTATTTCAGTACCACTTCATGTAATGGTAAATTAGCATAGTAATCCTTTTTGATTTTACAGGTTCGAATAAAAAATAAAATGTAAGTTTCTTTAAGATTGATAAAAGAATTTGATAAAAAAGTACTATTTTTTTTTTACTGTTATTGTTATTGTTTGTGTTACAGATTCAATATGATCAACGGAATATCCTATGGATATATTTTCCCGAATGAGTGGACTGTCCATCCAATAGGGTTTATTTGGCGGGTTATTTTGCAGACCTTGCGGGAAATTATTGCATCGGATCAGCAACTCGATGGGGCTACGGTCACTGTAAGTGGTGTACCCATGATCTTACGATTGTGTGATGCGCGTCTGTGTTGGTGGTTTTCAAAACCCGGGGACCTTATAATATCACCACACTTTTACACATTTAGCCCTAACCTGATAATGGAGCAGTTTCCTGAGTTTGAGCGGGTATATGGAATGGAACTTCCTCCACTTTCTATAGCTGACGCTATGAATGGTAAGTTTATTCTATATCTCAATATTTTTTTGGATATTTATTTTATATAGTTTAAAATAAAATCCATGTATTTTTTCAGATATAGTTCTGCTGAACTTAACGTATAGCGTGCTAGCCCCTCAAATTTGGGTGGACCAAGATTTGCAGGACTCAATCGCTGTTGAAATTGCTGCTCTCGTACAGCCGGGTATTGAGGATCCTCATGGGATCATTTTCACGCTTGGTGGGGTGACAGTTGAATTGGATATATGTCCGGAGGCCATGTGCTGGTGGTTTCGAGACGTAGATGATCCAGACAGGATATATTTTGAAAGCTCGAACCTACTGACGCAGGGACCTGTTGCAAATAATGGACCCCTTCGAATCTATTGGCCTGATGATGACGATGAGATAAGCTCTGATGAAGGCATTGAAGAACTGTCAGATTAACGAGTAGTATTTTCTAAGCATTAGTTCGCATTGAGATTTTTTATAAATTATTTTTAGATTTTTATATAAATAATATTTCATTAATTTTAAATATATTTAGGATAGTTATGTACGGTTTTTAAAAATAGTTTTTTGATTTTTATGGTACGTGAAATATATAGATTTATAATACCCCTAATTCTTAATTTTTGAATTTTTTATTTAATTATTTTACGATAAATATATTGTTGTGTTTATAAGATGTCTTTTTAATTATATTAAATAAAGTTAAAAGTTAATATTTTAATCATATTATTTGTAAGCGCATCTTTTAAAATACCCTTCCTTCTTAAATTAAGGTTGCAGTACCATGGTAATTATTATGTTTTATTACTATTTGTATTATTATTCCAGTTAATATTTTCTTTGTATGATTATTGATTTAACTCAAATAATAGACATTCTGCGCATGTGTGGGTCTTTGTCATAATTGCCGGGGTTATATGTTTAAGTTCTCATCCCTACTTTTTTCTGATGAATTTTCTCGCTCTCGAAAACTTTCTAGTGCGCAGGCGTCTTCGATCATATGACTTTTTTTTTTACGTAGAAGTAGAATCTCTTACTTACCCTATGATGTTGAATGTTCTACGGGTGGCAAGTTGGGTTATCTATTACTATATTGAATTTTCTCTTAAGTGTATGATGGTAAGTTTAACTCGAGATAAAGAAACTTTTTAACACTGATTTAAATAATAGATTTTCTTCCGTGTTTATTATCTTCACAATAGTTATAAAAGATACATAGATATATAATAAATATGTGTGAAATTCACATTTAAAGTATTGATACCCGAATCTATACTGGAACTGGTGATTGTTCGGATGCAAATTCAAATTTGTTGTACTTGGTCCCAAGGAACTTGAGATAAAGCGAATCTTCGGTTGCCATTTCGCTCAGGCTTTTTAACTTCCCTTCGTCACCCAGGAGTTCGTTGTTTGTCCGGTTTGGAAAATAGATAGAGAATTCATTGTTTAGATGTGCAATGACTTTGGGTCCGTACTTCGTGTTTATTTTTTTTATCTCGGTTATTTGATATAATTTGTCCACTTCCAATTCTTGCATTTTCTTGTTTGGCAAAATGTTTGCTAAACAGTTGACTTCATTGATAGCTGAGAGATCGAATTTTGACACTAAAGGATAGATAAAGGAGAACATGTTATAGAATTATATGTGAGAAGTATCAGTGGATGCTCGAATAAAAAATAGTACTTACTTGTGAAGTCGTTTTGTTGACACACTTGAAGACTTGAAATGATTTCACTTATGTTATACACTTTTTGTGAGAACAACGGTAGTTTTTGCTTCAAAAACTTAGGCAGACTGATGCATATGGGCGCGAGAGTCACCCGCTAAACTCTTCATTCCCCCACTTAGTTGCCGAAAAAACGAGTTTGGACCTGTCTTATGACGTAAAAGATGATGTAATCGAGTAAAAAGACGCAATTGCGCAGGTCCATATTCCCCCCACTTGGTCTGAAATATGAGCTTAGTAACGGTTAACGGCGCAGAAGATGATGTAATCGGGTAAACGGACGCTATTGCGCAGGTTCATATTACCCCCACTTGGTCTGAAATATGAGCTTAGTAACAGCGCAGAAGATGATGTAATCGTTCAAGCATTTGCGCAGCTTCATTTCCCCCACTCTACCTCATAAAAAGCGAGTTCAGACACGCTGGATGACGTTACCAGCTAAAAAGAAGGGGTGGGGGAAGAACTGTACCGCTAGATGGCAGTGGCATAAGAGCTTCTCGCAAGTGCTCGTCCTACCCCCTGTTTGAATATATAAATCCTCAGAATGATCATCATATAAATACATGTCATGCTATCATCAGGGCTGGTATACGGTAAGGTACGAGCTCCGATGATAGTGTGACAGTATTTTGTCATCATACGCATGATAATTGACTGCCGACCAACATTGGCAACAGTCGGTAATATAAATACCCACTTTACCGACGACAGGTACGTTTACCGACCACAGATGTGTACAAATTACCGACAGTAGATATGATAAGTTACCGGCGGGAGGTATCCGCGACGGTCGGTAAGGAAGGGTACTGTGTTATCGGGGGGGGGGGTGAAACCCCCCTGTCTCACTACTTTAGATACATCATATAAATAAATAAATTATTGATTAGATATGGTTATTTTAATGAATATATTTATAAACGTTAATCAATTTTGAACGAGTAATTTTCTCAAAATATCAATCCAGCTTCTCAATAAAAATTTTACGAGATGCTACATTTCCTTGCTGTCAAGTGAACTTAATGTAATTTCCTCATGAGGGAGAAAAAAAAAATACACAAATCTATTTTTTTTTACTTCTTAAATTTACGTAGATCTTAACCATTTTTTTTTCACTGGCTACATCATTACAGAATATATTATACAATAAGCGGCAAAATTTTGCCCATATTTAATTTTATCTCTTTATAAGTACAATACATAATTATAAGTAAAAACTCAGACCGAGCGGTTGTAAAACTTGATGTCCACCCCAAAGCTTAAGTGTGAATTCACAGCAGGGTGATACATTAGGATCAGTATAACTAATTACCCGCATTGACCATTGAATGATTCTTGTCTATTTATCTTTGAAGCGCCACAATATTTTGTCAAAGTTTCAATACGTCATCGTCTTAGAACAGTAATCATATCTCTCAAATGAATCATAAATATTATTTTATGAGTATGAAATACTTCCATAGTAATTGCTTTCTGTAATCTCTTATTTGTTGTAATTATCGGGGGTAAGAATACGTTTACGTACTTTTGTTTTTATAGTGAATTTTTTTAAACAATGAAATTTTATGGTATCCCTATATTTAAGGAAATGCGGGTAGGATTTTACGGGATTATTTTTGAAAAATAAAGTAGGTAATGACTTTGAATACCGGAGAAGCATTCGACGAGCCAGTATGACATCAATATCTAATGATTTTACTCCCTCCAGATATGTTGTTTAAATGAATTTTCTTAACACCATATCTTAGATGACTTCGTAGTAAATAAATATAAATAAATATTTATTTTCTGTTGGACTTAAATTTGTTGAATAAACGATAAATTATTTAATTACTATAATGTAATTCATTGCACAAGAGGCTATTGGATTAAAACTGCTTCATAAATACATACAGAGAGATAGTGATAATTTAAAAAAAAATGAAATATCTTATTAAGATTATATTTTTAAATATTTTAATCCTAAAGATTAAAATAGCAATAAACCTTAGTTTTTAATTTCAATTACGATTGAGTTTTGTAAAAATAAAAAGAAATCAAAAAAATTTTTTCTCAATAATTCAACTTATGAGCTTTATTACTTTTGTTCTATGAGCTCTATAATAACGATTTTAGGGAAAATTTGACTTGATAATTGAATTCTCTATAAAAACTAAAATTGCAAAATAATAAAAATAAAAATCGGTTTATTAGTTGACTCTGCGGGCCAGCCCCAAAACTTCCCACTGTTTTTTAGCTCGATGAGCTCAAAAAAATTGTTGTAAATACATTTTTCAGCTCTTCGAGCTCGAAAATACTTTTAGATGACTTTGTTTTCGAAAAAAAACATTTCATACCATTTTTTCTCCAATGATAACTCTCACACGAATTGACCAATTGAGACGGTTGAGTTGGCAATAGACAAGTTTTAATGAGTTCTAGAGCTGATCAGATTTTGAAATCGATTTAAATATTCGTTTTTGAAAAATTTCAAAAAAAAAAAAAAAAAAAAAAACATTTTTTTTTAAATCTTTTGACACCAGTTTCTCTTAAACGAATGAACCGATTTTGATAGTTGAGATGGCATTCGACGTAGCTTATAAAGTATTAAAGCTAATTAAATTTTGGAATCGATCCATCAAGTAGATTAAAAGTTATCTGAAAAGAACATTTTTGAAAAAATTTTATTTTTTGAATACCTTCGAACGTACACGAGCGGTCAAGCTCAATTTTTCGCGGCTTTTAGATATTAACAAGCCGTGTCGAATGACACCTCAACGACCGAAATCGGTTCATCCGTTTAAGAGTTATAGATATTTACAAACATACGTACGTATCTATACACATACGTACACTTGGACAATATCGTGAAATTAGTCAGGATAGCTTACTAGAACCTCAAAACGTCAAAATCTGATGGAAATTCGGATTTCGAAAATCGGACTGAAACCCAAAACTTTCCAAATTTTTGAAAATTTTCAATTTCCTTAGCGAGAGGTTTGAAAGAAAACCTGCTAGTTAACGAATAAAAAAAAAAACTTTTTTGCATACTAAAAATTCGATATTTTCCGAATATGTTTCAACCTCTATAATTTTTTTTATATCAATTTTATAAGTATGACACTAAGACCTTTTTTTGTGTAGAATTTAATTTCCTATAAGACCTCCGAATTTAAAAATCGGAAAAGAAAGTTTTTGACATAGTTATTAACAAAATAGAAAAATAAATTCTTCTTTTATGTATTTTTAATGGGAAAGGAGACGCCCTAATAAGCCAGCTCAATTTTTGAAATAATTCAGAGCGAAAGTTTTAGGTTCTTTTTTTTTCATCAAAGTTACTTTTGAGATGTTTCGAATAAAAAAATAAATAAAATTTTTTCTGTCAGTCTAATATATGTCTTCGTATACTGCTGCATAATTAGTAATACAACGAAATAGGAATGTCCAATATTTAGGCATCGTTCTGAAGAATAAAAATTGAATTTTCATAAAAATCATTTTTTTGAAAAATACTATGGGTTGAATAAACCAATCACTCTAAAACCCAAATTGTCGATTGCATCATAGCAGTTTAAGAGCTTCGGTGTATCATTTTAATTTCGTACTACTTAAAGAGAAAGTGATGAAGAGTGTGATCCCATACAGGTTTTTTACAGAGTATATAGATATATTAGACCGATTCAAAAAAATCAACTATTTTTTTTTTTTCAGTGACATGCACCTAAAAGTTTCAGTAGAATGAAAGAAGACGTCAGGTAAAATTTAACCCTTTAATATTAGCATGAAGTACTCCCTGATTGCAATTTTTTATTTTCTACTTAAATAACATGGGAGAGGAAAAATTTTAAGTTTGGAATTTTATATCTCCGTAATGACGTATTGTACAAACAAGCCCAGAATACATTTTTATAGGAAATTTTACGCTTTACAAAAATGTCTCTTATGATGTCTTGATAAATCCATCTGTTATTTAAGCTTGATGTCAAATTTATAGTAAATTACGAGATGTTTTTACTTTTCCGGCGAAATTATCAGACCTATCACAAAATGCCAGAGGAACTATTTTTGTAGACATTTCATTTCCTACAAATTATCACTAATAGTTTTTACAAATTCTGCATTGTTTTCAAGTTATTTTCATTTTAATGAAAATTTGATCGAAAAAAATTTTCTTTTGTCTAATTACTGGAAATCCGATATATTTGCGCATTTTTAGCTCTACAAATGCTACTTGGTGCAAAATGGGCAAGCCAAAAAATATGAAAAAATTATTTTTTCATATTTCTAATGTCAAATTATAAAAAATTGAATATAGTTAATCATTTTTCGCCTGATTCTCTATGCCCGGGGAAAATTTGGCTACTAAGAATATTCGAAAATAATGAGATTTTTAATTGATAAATATTTCAAATGAAAAAAAAATGATCTATAATCTATTCTGCTCAAAAATTGAAAAACACGTTTTTTGAGTTGAAAATAATGACAAATAAGAAATATGGAATTTTTTTTCATTAAATATCAATAAGTAATTAATCTCATCGTGAAGAAACGATTTATTAAATCCTGACAAAATTTTTTTCAGTGATATAGAAGTAAAAATAATTGTCAAGAGAAAGAAATACATTATTAAAGACGAAAACATTTTAACAAAAACAAAAAAAAAACAAAATTCATTATTTTTTGGAGTGGAGCCTTCTTGCCCCAGAAAAGTTTTGTTTTTTAGAGTTTCAGAAAAATATCCAGGAAAATTTATTCGAAATAGGAGAAAAGTAGAGTAATTTAATGGTTAATAGCCACAAAAAGAAATAACTGGCTTAGGGGGGCCTTCTTGCCCCACCCTCCTCTACATTTATTTTAAAAAAACTTTCCGATAGCCGTATATATATAGTTATCAATAAGCTGAAAAGTATTAATCATATGATAAATTTGATAGCCTTCTACTTTTTCTCTAATCTCACTATACCCTACCAAGTTTAGAAATGATATGAAATAACATATTTCCATTCTTGCACTCACAACTTAAGTCATTAGTATGCATTTAACTCTTGGGTCATAAATTATCTCATATAACAACAGTGTAATATTTTGAACTTAAACTCCTTTTACAAAGACGATTTACTGAGATGTACGATTTAAAAGTGTAAAGTCTTTATACATATCTATTGAACTTATTTTCTGGCCATTGGCGCCAGCTTTAATATCCCAGGACCCTTAGAATCCAGGTATAGACGTACATACTGTATGTACATTACTTGTTTTAAATATGCCTATATAGTCTTTATATTTGTACTAGACCCATCGTCTGGCTATTGACGTCAGGTTTTAGATCTTTAGATATATATGTGTGTACTGTATGTACATTACTGTAAGTGTGAAAATTTCACTTTTCGTAAAATAATCTTTTATAAAAATTCAAGAAAATTTATGAAATTTTTGGACAATTTCATAAGCCTGTACATTCAGTTACTATTAAAAAAAAGACTCTGAAATTAGCCGAAACTCGGCATTTTAAAAATAAAAAATCTTACAACTAGAAAAAAAAAATTTTTCGAATTTAAAAAAAATGCTCGTGTAGATTTTTCAATTTTCTAGGCGAGTATTTTTTCAAAAAGATTAAAAAATAAAAACTCGAGGCATAATTTGAAATTAAATTTTAAGATTACTTATTTTTTATTTAAAAATTTTTACGATCCTTATTACTTTTTGATTTTTGTATACAATTTTTCGAAATCTAGACGAGTAATTTTTTTATTTTTCACTGTTCCTATTTTTAAACCAAAAATTAACCGTTACCCGCTATTTTAAGAAAAATGTCTTGTAATTCGAAAAAAAACAAAAAGAATATTTGAATTTCGAAACAAATACTCGTGTAGATTTTTAAATTTTCTAAACTTGTATTTTTTTTTAAAGATCAAAAATATTCAAGGTGTTATTTTAAATGAATATTCATTAATTTATAATTAATTAAAAGCTGATTCGTTTTCAAAATTTATAGTCAGAGGCTCCCGTATTTGAGTGGGGGCCAGAGCCCATATTGTGATAAGTCTGACATAGTTTTGCTAAAAAAGTAAAAAGATCTCGAAATTTACTATAAATTTTTTAGCTTAAGCTCCAATAACTTTTCAACGGATGAACATCAAAAAATTATGAGAGACTTTTTTTGTAGATCGTTTAATTCCTTACAAAAATATATCTTGATCTTATCTGTTCAATGAGCCATTGCCGAGGTATAAAATTCAAAACAAAAAATTTTTTTCCCATGTTATTTGAATGGGAAATCAAAAATCACGAACTAGCACTTCCTAATATTAATATTAAGAGTCCAAATTTTACCAGAATGTTTCTTTCATCATCTTGATCGATATTTTTTAGGTAAATGAAGAAAATAGAATCAGTTTTCTTTTTTTTCTTACTATGTATAGAACTACTATATCTTTCGATAAAAATCATGCTTTTTGTTTATTTCAGTTCATGTATTTTACTTTTCTGTAACTAATTTTCTTTTATAAATGGTACTTCGATGTATTTGACAATTTAGAATTTTTTTCAATAATATTTTGTTTCGTAAATTTTTTCTGTTACAAACTTGAAGTTTTATACTTTTACTTTAGTTATGGATATTTTTTTTTCAATAAGATTGTCTACTCGACAACTTATCGCCTATCAAATATTTTGCATCGAACAAATGTCTTTTGGACAATGGCTCTGTCCCCCACTCGTATAGTAATAAATACGGGAGCCTCCGACT